>VZUI01020206.1:0-23239 GCA_013401135.1 Cettia cetti | reverse complement strand
AGCGGCGGGAGGCTGCGCCGGGCTTCCCCATTGTCTGCCCGCGGGCGGAGGGCTGCGCTGCCCGCACGCCCCCCCACCCTCGCCTTTGTGTGCTCCGGCCGGCGGCGGGGCGGCGCGGCGCCCGCCGTGATGCGCGCTGCGGGGCGGCGCAGGGTCCGTGCCGCTCGGTGAGAGGCGGGGAGGGACCCAGCCTGTGCCCCGGAGGCTTTTCGCCCGCAGCAGCCGGAGGAGGGGGACTATGGACTGAGCGCATCGCTGTACCATGGAGTCGGGCATCCGCTTGAGCACGCTCTGCCTTCTCCTCTGCCTGGGACCAGGTAGGCGGATGCTGGACCCGCCGGGAGAGGACCCGGGAGCGGGGCAGGTGGAGCTTGGCAGCGGCGATGCTCTGGCCGCCGGGCAGCCGCAGGTGCGGAGAGCGGCGGAGGAGCTGGAGCGGGGGGGGCCGGGGCTCGGGAAGTTGCGGTGTCGGCGGGTGGGTGACGGCACTTTCTGGGTCAGTTTCAGGCTTTGGCGTGGACCCCTCGCTGCAGATCGACGTGCTGTCCGAGCTACAGCTGGGAGGCTCCACGGAGGGCGTGCGCCAGGTGCCGGGGCTGCACAACGGGAGCAAAGCCTTCCTCTTCCCAGGTACGGCCGCCCCGGCCCCGAAACTCCGGCCGTGGCCGTCGGGCCCCAGCGCCGCGCACGGGGCGCGCCCCCGAGTCACCCCAAGGCGAGAGGTTTACTCGCTTTGAGACCTCGGGATCCCGTCCCTTCCTTTCCTGCTCGCCTTTCTTCCACTCTTCTTTACAGCTCCCCTCCCGTTATTTTATTTTTTTTTCTCTCTCTCTCACCCCATTTTTCTTTTTTCTTTGACTGGTAGACGCTTAATTAAAGTACAGCAGGAACGGGGATGGCAGATGGCATGTTTTTTGAGTCGTGGGGTGCGGCGATGAATAATAGCACCACCCACTCTACCGCTTTACTTGGGAAACGCTAAACATATCCCAGTTCCAGCTAAGGAAAACCTCACTGAAAGTTTTATGTGAATCGAGCAAAATGCTGAAATGAAGTGCCCCGGAGGAGGGAGGCAGATGGCTGGAAATAAGAACACCTTTCTTTTTGCCAAAGGAAAGTGGCCCTTTGGAACTTCTGTGATGTACCCCTCCTGAGAAACAATGAATGAGTTTTGGTCTCTTTTAGTGCTCGTGATTGTTTTTTTGTTAATATTTGGAATAGAAATAAAATTATAGTTTTCTATCTTCTAAAAATACATTTAGGAGTTCTATTAAAGATTATTAAAATTATTGAACTTTCTGATATTGTAATTCATAAAAGACTGTAAAATAACTGTCAATATCTGGTTGAATATATTGGCATTGGTTACATTCCATACACTTGCTCATTATCAGTGTTTTTGAATTACACTTTATTAACATACTGTTATGTTAAGTGAAGCTGGAGTCAACAATATTTTTAGGAAAAAAGCCACAAGTCTGTCTTAATAATAAAAAAAGCCTAAAACTGGCCTTTAGAAGAAAGTCTCTGAAAGATGATTAAATGCTCCTTATGATCTATGACTAACAGGAAGAAGGAATGTGGCTCAACATCTGATGAAAAACAAGCAAATCTCCACAGCAGCTTGCACTTTTAAGATAGGGGGACTGCATTGTTGGCTTCTTGTGTCATGCCAGGAGTTTAGCTTGAATCTGGACAGATTTCTAGTGCAACAGGCAAGAGACTGTGTTTCACGTACAGAAGAGTTATGATTCAAGGGAGATAAGATCTGGAAAAGGAATTTCTTTTTCATGTTTGCATTAATGAGATAATTTATCAGGAAGCTAATAGCTGCCAAAGGCTTTTTTTTTTTTTTTTTTTTTTTTTTTTTTTTTTTTTTTTTTTAAGGTGACCTCTCTAGTGATGTTCTTCCCTGGAACTGCCAGCATGTGTCACTATGGACATGAATGTGGAGACACATGGGCATATTCCTTCAGAAACACTGGCAGATGCTGCCTTTAAACATCTGTGATGGGCTTGTGGCAGCAGAGCAGAGACCTCTGTGAAGGGGGTGTCTGCCTAGAATGGCAGTGCATTTGTGTGTCAGTGGGACTGGTGTCCTAAAATAGGTGTAATTTTTAAGGCATGGTTCTGAGTTGAAGCCCCATTGTGCTATAGTGGATTGAGGTGAGGGAGTGGGGGGAAGTTAAAATGCACTTTGTCTTCAGTGGTTACAGGATTCGAGGTTTGGAAGAATAAAACTTTCTGGTATATTTTCCCAGTGTTGGGAAATTACTGGGCTACTGAAGAGGTTGTTGGTTTTTTTCAAATCTTTCCTTCTTTCTTTGCAATTACGAGTGTACATAGTTCCCAAATGGGTTAGCAGTTTATTTGTAACAAAAGAAGACAGGAATTTTAAATTTTCACAGCAGCCTTTTTATTTTGTTGTGAACAATTGGAAGAATAACAATGATGAAAACAGTTGTGTCTAAATAGTAGTTCAAGTCACTCAGTGTCCCTTAGGAAGTCTTTAATGCCCTGCAGGACTGGAGATAATTTTTCCTGCTATTGCATAGGATGACTACTGATTTTCTCATAGTGAATGGGGTCCTCACTGAGCAGAGAGGTTTTCATTTTTGACTTGCATTTAGAAATAGAGAAATTTCCTTCCTTGATCAGACCTGTAGGTCCACTTAGTAATTTTTGTACTGCTCTTAGAGCTCACACTTTGGAAACACTGCTGAATGTGTGCCTCTTAACGTATGCATTTACAGTGTGTGACTTTCAAATATGTGTGTGTGTTGTCTTGAAATTTGGTTTGTCTGTGTAGGTTTTTACTTGTTCTAGCTAAAGCCTTATTCCTATACAGAAAAGATTTTGTGAGAATGATGCAAATTACTTTAAATGATCCTTGAACTTACTCTGGAAGCTCCAACTTGTTATCTTTTGCCTCTTGGCTTCTTCAGATAGCGAATCTTTTCTCATATCATATACATAGTGACAACACTTTAGTATGTTGCCTTTTTGATAGACCACATTCTCAGCTGATGTAAAGCCTTACTTTACATGAGCTTAAACCATTCAGAAGTCCTAAATGCTGTCCTGTATTTTAGGAGAAAATTATGAATGAGGCATGTTGAACTGTCAACAGGTAATAGCCAATTAAAGATATATGATGGGAAAATTATATGTATAGTTAAAGCAGAATACTCTCTTTACTTCAGTTTCTAGGCAAAAAATCAGTTTTAACTGCTTAATTAGATGAAGCGTCAATTTTCAATACAGGGGTTTAGCCAATCTGATTGGCTGTTCTAGTGAATTCTCCCTTGTGTAATTGACTTTTCAAAGGTACTTGTGTTTCTAGGCCAAATAAAATAGTAAGCAGTTACTCTCTGAAGGTAGTTTTAGTTTGGCACTGTCCAGTCAAGGTAATTAAGTTAGATTATACTCCTTATACAGTTCCTAATTTAGAAATAATGTTATTCATTTGGACTTGGACTTTTTGTGTGTGTGTGTACTTGACTTCAGCCGATTTAAGTGCTGGATTCTAAAGCTTTTTAGGTGTCTAATGCTCCTTGGTTATCATGAATGGTAGCAACAGAATGCCACTGTAATCTAGGTCTATTTAGCTGCAGGGACTTCTTTTTCTGGAAGTGTGATTTGCAAAGTAATTGTAAAAGTGTAGCTTGTGAGAAGATACAATTATGAATAGAAAACAGGAGGAAGTCTTCAAAAATGTTAGTGTTGCTGTGTGTAAACATCTGCCAGCACTTTCTAGCCAACAGCAGATATTATGTCAAAATATGTTGAGAGGAAAATTATTCCTCTGCTGGTCAGAGCAGCAGAACAGAAGTCAAAATATCTATGTCACAAATGTCTCTGTGTTGGCAACTGTTTTCGTAAGTCAGTGAAATTTTCAACACCTTTGTTCTTCCCTTTGCAAAACAGGGATGACACTTGGGTAAAGCCCAGACCGGATGGGTGGACTGAAGTGTAATTAATGTAGTTAAAGAAGGCTTTTGGAGAAATACACATTGCCATTCTTATAGTTCTTTTTTGTAAGTATACCACATTAATGCGATTTGAGGAGATGGGTGAAGATGAAAGTGCAGTGTAGTTATTTTACTATGCAAATATGGAAATCATATTGCTTCAAGAGGACTTGTTGCATATGTACCTGCAGGGGAGTTTGAAGAATTAGACTAAACCACAACAGAGGCTGAAGGATGATGAGGGTTTTGGAGGAGTGACTCAAGTCTGTGCTAGGAGATAGAACATTAGGCTCGTGCAAGGTCCCAGTGAAGCCAGATATTTCAGCTGGCAGTAGGAGGTGTGGCAATCTAAAGAAGGGCTGCAAGAGTAACTTGGTCTCTTTTGGCATTTCACTAGGCAATAACTTTTTGTCACGCTTCCTTTAAATTCTGTATTACATGTATTGTATAGGTAGAGTACTTTGATAGCCTTTCTGGGTCTCTTGTTGAGAGCAGATACTATTCATGAGCCTGTCTTTGTCCAAAGAGCATGTGTAGTAATGGAGACACCTTCTAACTGCCTCCAGCACCACTGTAGAGTGATCATTACACTGTAAATCAAGGGATGAGAGGTTAAAAAAAAGAAAGGCAGGTGATGTGTAAGGACAGTATATGCCCATCAAAAGGTGTATATTCTCCTCGAAGGGAAGGCTGAAAGGTGGACAGAAGAGTGTAGTCAGATGGTTTCAAACACAGAAACATGCATTTAAGGAAAAGATAAAAAAAATGTATCAGTCATGAAAATGTGAGAGCTTATGTATCTGAATGCAGAATTTGGAATTTATTCAGAGGAAGGACAATTTAGGGGCAAAATATGGTATATTCCGAAGGGGATCAAGATGTGCTATAAAACACCAGAAAATAATTGAATCTGTCAGTGGGATGAATGAAAGGACTCAGCAGCACTATTCTTGGAATTGGTGCTTGCTGGCACAAAATGCTGGCAGAAAAATGCCCCCTAAAATAGGCTTTTTGGTATAAGTGATATGTTACCTGTTGTTGTATGGCTGGATCATGAGTGTGTTATTTTAAAATACTGGCAAGACAGTATTACTTTATCTTACATCCCTTCGGAAAGTTCAGTCTATTTTGTCTCATGCTGTCATCTTTGGATATTTACTAAATAAAGAAGCTAAAAATAAAGCCTTAAAAGCAGTAGATGAGTAAACTTTTTGTCACAAAAATAGGATTTGCATTGCCTATGCACTTCACACACACTTTTTCCTTGCCACCTGTCACTGAAACTATGGACAGATGCTTTCTCCAGGTTCCAGCTGAGCCTGCTGAAAATGTTACTGTTCCCAGCTGCTCGTCACTGCCCAGAAGCTAGAGGTTACTCTCCCCACAACTCTTCTGAAGCAAGAGATTATATGACTGTTCCCATGTCTGCTGATGACAAAATCAGCCAGCTTCAGGAGCGAGTCTGGCTGACTGCAGTGACATGGATTAGAGGGTCCCATAAAATCCCTTCTCCAGCTGTATCCATTTCCCAGAGGATGGTAACAGACAGCTGGGAATGAGGATGTTAATGTTGCCAACTGGCTTAGCTGACTGCAAAGTGAGTACCTATCTGCAGCTTTTTTTGTCTTGCATGTAAACTGGTTTCTCTCAGAAGCAATGAATCCTCAAAATGTGGGACCTCCATCATTATCCCCATCTGTAGATAACAAAAGCTTTAATCAAAGTTTAATTTCAGTAGGCACTGGCATGTTTTTTGATGCTAAAAATGCCTAATGTACACAATCACTCAATCACAATGTGGTAGCCAGAAAGGTTTTGATGTATCTGGAATAACAGCATAAGCTTTCCCTCTGCTGCCTTCTACTTCTGGAACTTTCTAAAGTTGCCTCTGCACCTGTGCAAACAGTAAGCATTGTGGTAGGGCACTGCCAGGATTATGATTAATGCTGCTGGGGAGCCAGGCTGGGTGCTGAAGGAGAGCAGGAGAGCCCTGAAAAGTTAGGCTGCTTTTGCTGGCCTAGCTGCTCCCCTGAGACACACCCTTGCTCCAGAAGAACTTGATATTCAACAACCTCTTCTGGGAAGGGGGAGTAGTTGTAGCAAGAGGAGGTGTTTGTGAAGTGTGTGCACTTGAAGACCCCAGCCAAAAAAGGAGATAGCATGTGAGGATCCTGCATCAATTTTCCATCCTAAACCATGCATTTTAATGCATGGAGAACTATGATGCACTTACCCCTACTGAATATTCACAAATATGCCCAGAACTGGAGATTGTGTTGCTTGCTAACTGGTTGTGTTGGTTTATCTGTAAAATAATGGGAAAAAGTTATAGAAGAAAGACTTAAATATCATAAGCTTCTGACTGATGCTTGTAATTGTACAGTAGAGGGTAGGGCTGAGAAATGTAAAGTGAATGGGAACCTAATGTACAGCAGATACAGAAACTGAGAGAAGAAAAGCTTGTAATCCCTGAATGTAGTCATTAGTGCACAGTTGATACAAAATAATGTTAAGGAATGACATTAAACTTGGCCTGTGGCATTTGGGGATTGCAACTGTCTTATGCTGAAAGTTTCTAATAAATATTGTTGGTGAAAGTGTGTATGAGGCAATACTATCATGGAAGTGTCAAGCAACAAAGTTGTTTAAGTTCAGCTCTAAAAATTGTCATTATTCATCCCAAGGAAAGGTATTTTACACAAAGTGTTATTTTGTTATCTTTTTTTTTTGTTTGTTTTGTTTTCTTTTGATTTTCTGCAGTGGGCTTTTTCTGGAGAGGAAAAAGTAATAATCTCAGAGATTAAATATTCCCTTTAAAGCCTTTAGGGTTGCTTTCTTTGTTATTTGTTTGTTTTTGTTGTTTTGTTGGGGTTTTGTTTGTGGGTTATTTCCCCTCTTTTTTTTTTTTTTTTTCCTTACTTGCATCTCTTTCCATGTGTCTTGATATGGGCTTCTGTCACCTTTCAGTCTGTTAAATTCAAGCATGACTTTGGTGGCTTTGCCTGGGTTAGGTAGGACAGCCAATATCTCCAGTCTCTGATACTTCAGCCTTTGCAGTGAATTAATACCTGCATTTGTTTATCAGCAGGGTGTGACTCCATTTAAAGCAATGTTGTGTTTTATTGTGTTCTTGTGGACTTGAGCCTGTGCTTTTCACAGTCAGGTTGTATCTGATACCCACAATAAATTGAGGTCCCTGGGGGTATATTTTCTACTGGGGCAATGATGAATCTCTAAATTTTTTTTAAATGAGTGTCTGGTTGTTCAGGTTAATGCAAATAACCATGTATTGTTTATACACTCACTATTGCCCCGAACAATTCATACTGATTAACTGCTGACAGAATTGCATTTGATTCTTCCTGCCTTTGAAATTAGGCCTCTTCTAGAGTGTTGCAAGTACAAAATCCTTGCTGAGGCTTGTATTATCTCAGGGCTCAATCTGGCTTTTTTTTTTTTGGAAAACTGAAGATGAGTATGATGTCCAGGTTTGAGGCTCATATGAAAGGGGAGTACATTAAGATGGTGTCAGTGTGGGGATGTGGGGCAGAGCCCTGGTTGGTGCCTTGAGGAGGGATCTGATGGTTGGAGGACTGAGGCCAAAGAGCTTCTCTCCATGTTGATGTCCCTGTCAAGAGCAGGCAGGTGCAGATGGCTGCTCACCTGGCAGTCTCTCTTGGCAGTGTGGCAGGGGGCAGTGGTGTTGGCTGAAGTTAAAAGCTGTGATGTTGGCAGCAGGACAGCATCTGTCCTGTGTGCCAGAGAGAACCCAGCACATGCAGCACATGTGTCCTGAGAGAGGAGAGTGACCCTTCTAGGTAACTGTCAAGTGCATCTTTCCGTATTGCTGGGGGAGGATTGCATTAGCAAGAGGAAGTTATGGGGAAAATGAGGCCTGGCTACCCTTATGTAATTACTTTTGCTGTGGCATAGTTCTCTAGTTGTAAAGTGTGCCTGAGTGCCAGAGACTTGCTGGGTTAAACTTTTTTTTTTTTTTTTTTTTTTTTTTTTTTAATGATTTCTTACCCCACTGCAGCATGGCTCATTCTCCAGTGAGATGTCACAAAGGACAGCATCATTTCCTACACATCCCTTGTAGATCAATCGCAGTGTCTGTTTTCCCCCTACTTTTTGCTTATAAGATGTGGGAAATAGGTTTTCTACTCTCCCCCTCCTTCCCAGCTTATGTTCTTCTAGTCTGTATCCTCCAGGGTATACAGGTGCTGCATTGGAAAAATAACTTCAAGTATGGTTAACTTCACAGTTTCCCCTGAGTCTTAAGGGAGGTACAGGACTGAGTTCATAAGTTATTTAAAACTGCTGGATAAGGGCTGGAAATTTTATATAGCTGTCATGGAAAACTGTACTTCTTTGTAGTGACTCTTCCCTATATTTCGTCCTGCTTGGTTTTGTGCCAAGGTGCAGATCCACTGAGCAGCTGTACCTATACTACTAAGGTACAGCTGAATAAGGGGTGAAAAAAGGGTTTTCACTGTTTGATTTTTTTTTTTTTGTCTGTCCATCTGTTTTGTCTAAATTCCTCTATATTTTGTCTCAATGATTAAGAAATGTTGTTTTTTCCATCTTGGCATTTTCCAAATTATTTCTTCTCAGGAAAACCTGAGGAGAAATATAAGAAAAGGTACTTTAGTTTTTAACTTTTTTTTTTTTTTTCCCTGGACAGGTTTTCCACAATAAACACCTATTATGAATGCTTGCTTAGATATTTCAGATAGAAAAAAACCCCAAACCTCTGTAGCCATTTTCAACATGGAAAACTTTTACAGCAAAAGATTCTTATTATTTGTTAACATTTTAATTGCTTTTCTTTTTTGGTGCATACTTTGTTTTTGGGGATGTGTGTGATGCTGATGACTTCAGAGAGACACAAACTTAGAAAACTGACTTTTTGGTGGAGTCATCTCATGAGCTGATGCTCACAGCTCTGGGCTGTTGCAAGGTGCTAAAGCAAGGGGCATAGCCTAAAAGGACCAGTAGACTGAAAGAGACTTCCAAAGACACAATGTCCAAAAGGCTTTTAGCAGATTAACATATTTGCTGCAGCACCAACATTGCTATGATAGACTGTAATGTTTCCAAGGGAGCCATTACAATCAATATTGCTAGTGATCCATAACTGACAACTCTTTTAGTGGAATTTGAGTGGCTATTTCCTTCTCTGGAAATGTGGAGTATAATAAGAAAAAGACCTCCAATTGTAGAGTTAGAGCAATGTTTATACTCTGTTAGAGCAATGTTTATGCAATTTCCCCAGCATAAATGCTTATTTAAGTATAATTAGATGGTGGTAACATCCACAGTGTTTATCCTAAAAGAGAAGATATGTACCAGCCTTGACTCTATCTGGAAGTCCATCAGTCTCTAGATACTGCTGTGTAATGATCCAGAAGGGTTCCAAAGGATCTTTTCTAGTTTGAGGTCAATAATCTGGGTTTTAATAGCTCCCTAAGCATGCATTTGCATATTGTGCCCCAGCTGTTCCAAAGACACTCTTAGGATTTTCTGTAACATTAAGTAATATGCCTTGAACTTGAAATAGGCCCTAGATTTGCTCAGCTCTTGTTCAAGGAGGAGGGTAGACTTGAGGAAAACCTTGTGTACTCTGTTCAGTGTTGCTCTTTTTAAGAATCACTGAACACACCATTAGCATAAGGAAAGCATATGGGAGTAAGAGATCTGGGAGGTTGAGTTTTTATAAAAAATTGTGTCTGGGTTATTGCATTCACTCTGGGTTTCCACATTTCAGAAAAATATCAATGAATTGCAGGCACTGAAGAGAAAAAACAGTGAATCTGATTATATAGTAACAAAAGGACTGGCTTAGTAAGAAAGCTTTTGAAAAAACTTGAGCATGTACAGCTTGTCCAAGAAATGACAAAAGTGTAGTATGATAAGTGTCTAGTATTAAAAGGTTCTTAGAGGTTTAAAATGAAGGAATTATTTATTATTCAAAGAGCTAGAGGTAAGTAATATAATGATACTACAAATGGAGTGGATTTAAGATAAAAGGACACTTTCTCAGTGAACTAGTTTAGATTGTGGAATAGCTGCTGAAAAGAAGTGGTGGAAATCTCCATACTTTTGATTGTTTTAGAAGATAGCATGAAATAAAATATCTGGGAACCATTAGCTATGTTGTAGTCATTGTACATAGTTATTCAGGTAATAGGCTAAGGAATGGGTGGGTGACCCTTTAAGTCTGTCTGTGCTCTGGAGAGCAGGAGCATTGGTGGAATTGTCTCCTGTGGGGAGAGTTTTTCAATGATACAGCGTAGCATCAAACACCTGGTGCACAATTATCAAATGAGTGACTTTGTATTCTCCTGAAACTTGTTCTTAGGTGCACTTACATATATTTTGGTGGTGCCTGGCTAAAATAAGTCTACAAGAGCAAATTAGAGCCTGGAAACATTTTATAATTTTAACTCATCCAAGCTTATAAATTGGACATGAGTTTAAAACTGTAGCTGATTCATCAGGGCTAGTGGGCACATTTACAGAAGCATGGACTCCATTAATACCTGACTTAAATAAGAACTTCTGGAGAATCTGAAGTCTGGTCTTTCCCAGCTTTCTTGAAATCTCTGGTAATGGTTGGTTCAAGTCTTCCATGTATTTTCTGCCTGTCTGCCCTGCTCACAGCTGAGTTATGTGTATGGTGTTCCTTGATATCTCTCCTCTTTGATGTTCCCAGTTCAAAACCTTCTAATCTTTCTAATCTTCTGGCATCAAAACAGATACCCTGTGAGTAGAGATTTTTACAAGTATGCCAGTATGGTTGGTGGCATTGGTGTTCTACCTCTACCCTCAGGTGTGGTCTCTCTGCCACTTCCTGTTTCTGCTAGTGCTTGAATTCTCTTTACAGTTCAGTCTCCTGCCTTCTTCCCCCATCTGCTGCTGTTTGCTCAGTCTACTGCGGGAGGCCTGTTGCTAAGGACAGAGGTGTTGGATGTGTCCCTATTCAGATACAGTTTCTTCCAGGTGGCCTCCCTCCCCCTGCCCTGCTCTGTTTTTCCTGTTAGGATACAGGCTTAAGTTTTCTGGTGCTTTCTATCTGTGTCAGTGACTGTGGGCCATTCTCTTGTGTCAGAGAACGCATGGTTGTGGTCATCTGCAAAATGATCTTATATTAATGCTTTCTTAAGCTCACCATTGTGTTGTGTGAAAAGAAATCAGTACTTAAATTCTTAACACACAGAGTTTTGGCTAGCTGGAGGCAGTTAACCCTAATGTGGAGAGAAACCAGAAACCTAGAAAGCCAGAAATGAAGAAAAACTAGGATGAGAGAGCCAAATCACTACCAAGAGTGATTCTTCATGGAGAAAAAAGGTAAACCTTCTAGGTCATCCACAAATGATTACAGTTGGGCTAGATGATCTCAAGAGGTCCTTTCCAGCCTAAATGAATCTGTGAAACACAGTCTGTAGGAGTTAGCTCCTTAGGAGCAGCATCCTCATCACAATGAAAGGAGATTTTGAGAGAAAATGACTGAGCAGAGAGCATGAGTAAGTCTTACTGAGAGTTGCACAGTGAGAGCCAAGTGAGGGGGAGATGTCGTGTGTTGCTGAGAGGTTATTGGATTGCCTACACAAAGCATGATCCTAATTCAAAGGTGCCATGATGGGGGCTGATCTTATATGGTCTGTCATTGTACGATAGTTCACCACTGGAATATGATATATTTGAGAATTTGAGTTGTCTTACCTTCAGAGAGAAGGGTAGAGCACATAATGCTGCTTGATCCTTATCTAGCATAATCTGCTTGCATGATTTATTGTTGCCATTAAGTTTGTACTTTATTTTTAATTGATTAGGCTTTGTTTACCTTTGGTAGCCTGCCTTTTCATTTGGAAAAGGCTGGCAACACTCCTCCTGCCCTCCCCTTTTGTCATGAATTGAATAACTGTTAAAATCCTGGCCATGCTCTACGATGAGGGACTGAGAATAAAATCAGTCTTTTAGCAGTTCTCATGTGTGTCATGCCCTTATTACAGTACTAGCAGGGCTGGAAGACGATGCATTGGTTTTCTTCTACTCTCCAATGTCCCAGTGTTAACAGCATTTCTTGGTGTGTTATTTTTGCTTCTTGTTAGGTCAGTTTGACACAAAGTGCTCATGTGACAGTATGCAACCAAGCATAACTAGGTGTATATGCCACAGATGGCAGCTGTAAGGAAAACAAGGCAGGTTTGATTTTCTCCACAGGTTTCAAGGTGTTCTCAAAGCAGCTTCTAGAAAGCTGGTTTGTGTCTAAAGGGAGTTCATGCTTTATGTATGTATTTATAAAGCTATAGTAGCTGTAACCTTTTAAATACAGCTGGACCCTCCATTGAAATGAAGAAACAAAAGAAATCCCACTCTGTGCTACATTGGTGTCCGTGTTCAAACATAGTAGGTTTTATAGCAGTATTTACTGTAAAAAAACCTAAACAACAATTCTAAGTAGCAGCACATGATTCTACCTATGATGGAGCACACAGCATCTTCAAAACTTTAAAAAGGATTTAAGAATAGTGTTGAAGTATAGGCTAGGAAAAAATGGTAATTCAAAAAGCTATTGCCTCATATAATTGATAACCTGGAACCTATACATCACCAAAAAGCATTACAATAATAAATACATGGTGCAGAGCATACCATGCAGCACACATTGTAATTTCCTGGGAGTGGAATTTCAGTAACAAGGACAGAAGTCTTTTATCTTCATTATTTTGCTGTCATGTAATAGGTCCCCACTGAGTAGCACCCCCTCTCCTGGTGATAGTATCTAGCATGATGACAGTTTCTCTGAAAGGGATAGTATTTCTGGTACACAAGGAACTGAAGTTTTCCGCATCATGTATGCCTTTAAAATTTCCCAATGGTACTTTTGTATGTGTGGTGCTTCCTGTGTGTTGATCTATACATTTCTAAAATTCCTTTCGGAAGTGTTCAGGAGAGCACATTCTCATTGTCTGTGGCAGTTTGGTAGGAGTTGTTTTAGTACCAGTCTAGTGTGGCAGGATCTGTATTGCTTGTTAGCAAATCAGCTGCTTCCCCTCCTGGGCTGAGAATAGAGACTTCTAATCTGGAGTTGTACGTGTTCAAAGTTCAGGCTTGCCTGTGATTAGGTTTCTTGTTCTGTAATTTGCAAAAGGTTTGAAAAATTGTCAGAAATATGCTATTGCAGATACAGTCACTAAAACCTTTTCTACAACTATTTATCTTTTATTTATTTTTTGCCTACTGAGTCCAAAAGTCATGAAATCCTTGTTCATGGACCTGACATTTTTGGAAGAGCATGCCTGACTTTTGCAGTGCAGCTGGGCTGCTTTACATTACAGGAAATGATTCCCACTTGTAATCCTGGTGCAAATTCCCTCTTTGCTAAGGGACAACAACTCAAGGAAAGATGAAAGCTGTCCAAGTGTCTTAGCATTGTGCTCTGGCAGGTTTAGACTGAGAATGAGAGCGCTGTGGTACTGAATCCATGGCAGAACGATTCAGTCACATCTGGCTTGTCTTGGTTTCTAGAAGCAGCTGGTTGGTATATAAGCTTAGAGGCTTAACCCAGCCACTAGTGTAATCACCCCCAAACTTGTTTTGTGTCATCTCTTGCAGAATGCTTCTAGGCAGGTTTCAGTGGTGTTATTGTCAGTTCACAGGGAATGTGTTCTATTACAGCTGTCATTTTCCACAGTCATGGATTTGCAAAGTCTGTTCTAGTTGTCCTGATTCAAGCCTAGTTGTTCAGGCCCTCAGTACCTTTCCCTCCTCTTGTCCCACAGTGGATTTGTGTTCTCAGCTGTGCCAAAATGACTTTAAACATCAAAGTATGTAGCATATAGGTGAGCCTGAGTTTTGGCCAGAAGTGATATGAGTACTGTTTTTTAAGGATATAAGTATGAACAGCCAATATAAATGTGTTCAGAAACAGGTCTTCTAGTCTTTTGTGTCAGTCCATTGTGACTTGAGGGACTTTGCATATGGTTTGAGCTGGAGGAAAGCCCTTGCTGGATGACACACCAGAGCTGTAGCTGACATTCAGAACAGAGGAAGCTACAAAGCAAAGGCAGTTGGAACCTCCCCAAATGCTGCAAGAACAAACTGTGACATTTCCCCCCTTGTTTTTATTTGATTTAATGATTTGGCTTCAAGTCAGGTTTTTTTTTTTTTTTTTATTGTTTCAGCTGAAGAGCATTTTGCCCTCTTCCTTTCCTCGTCATCCACTGCATTTCTGTCTGCATGTGTCCTTGCTGAAGCATTTCTTTAGTGGAAATAAGAAGGCAGACACACCACACCATGGGGGTGTCAAAATTGCAAGGGTAGTTTGTGAGCTATGTCCCTAAACTGTCTGTGGGTATCCCAAGATTCTGATCGTGCCACTTGGGAAATTAATTTCTAGGGTCCTTGCTCCTGGCATTTGTGAGTGTTTGTTCTGGGGAGACCAGGTTGGATGCAGTTTAGGGGGTGCTTGGGTGCTTAAATGCCTGGATATACCTGGCTGTATCCTGATGTATGTTGTGATGGCAGTCCTACAGTTCTCCCAGGCTTGGGAACTGGGCAGTGCTCCTGGGCCCTGTAGTGTAAGCACACCCTTTGGGAGTGGCCCCAGTGGGAGTCTTACAGGGCTAGTGTTTACCCTGTATCTTGTAGTCTTTTAAACTTTAGGTAGACCTGCAACACCTTCCCACTGACTCTTGCAGAGCTCCTTCCTACAGCCTTGGAGAATCCAACTCAGGTTCATGTGGGTTTGGAAAACCACAGCTGCTTTTTTTGCTGTTCTCTCTGAAACAACTATGAATCTTTGAGAAGGGAATAGAAAAATTTATAGGTAAAGTAGCTCAAAATGTTTTGCAAGCAGATCTTATATATCAGTTTAAATAGCAAAACAACCAGCCTTTCTACTGAAGGATTTAAAGCATATCACGTCTAGCAAGACTTTGGTCTAATAAAGGATGTTTTACATCTTTATATCTTCATTTTTCTTTACAGGAATGCAACTCCTGAATTTGAATGCACTGTGCTCCATTTAAAATCCTGCTGTACTCTGTCAGCCTTGTGAAGATTCTGCTTTGGGACTGGCTTTGCATGCTGCCCTGGTGGCTGGGTGCAGCTTAGTTTATATTTATTACCTAAATAAAAGAACCATATAAAGTAAACAGTCACCCTCTGAAGGCTGTGTGAAATCCCTAGTTTTGAAAATACTAACCAAAAACTTGAATATGGGAAAGTGACAGGATGTGAACATATGCTTGTGACACTCATCCCTCCTAGTATAGGAAATTGAAACAAAATTGAGCCAATTATATTTTTCAGCTTCATTTTAGCCTTTAGACTTGTTTTTCTCACAAACCACTAGAATTTAATTTGGATAGTTCAGCAGAGCTACAGTCAGATGCAGAATTGATTTATAGATGCTGCTATTAAAAGCTGATTATGTGCACATGAAACAAACTGTGGAGCTCAATTAGTTAGAATGCCTCCTTCAAAGACTATTCTGCAGGAATTTGTTTTATAATTCAGTTCACACTCTATGTTTACTTTTAGATGCTCTTCAAAAATTTGAGAGCACGCTCTTTGCTAGAAGAAGTCACACATTCCATTTAATAACCATCTCCTTTGATTGTGGACTGGAAATGAGTGGTAGTGAATGGCTTGTCCTAAGCCTTTCCACTGTGTGATTTATTATGCTGCTGGTGCTGTGTATGGAAATTTCCCCCTTTACTTCCCATACCTTGTTTGTGGCCACTTTCAAAGCCTTTTTTTCTTTTGGTGAGGATCTACAGCTGGACTAGTAAAGACTGGATCAGTTGCCTGTAATAGTTTCTCATATGTTTTATGAATGCAGTTGCCACCACAGGGGTGATGAGAGCAGTTAAAGGCTGGTGACCACAAAGAGTAAAATTGCTTCTTTCTCCAGTACCCATTTGGACTGGTGGAAATCCTTTGGACTTGTGGAGTGAGACCTGATGAAAGTTACTTGCTGTCTTTGTTAAAGTGCAGTAATTATCTCATGAACTTGACTGAAATGACAATGTCTGCTCTTGACACCTCCAGGAAACACTGGTGTGATGTTGGTGTTTGCTGTAGATTGTGTCTGAGAGGGGAAAAATTGTCCTAATATTGAAGGCTTTTGGTGAACACAGCAGCTGCTAAGCTTGTCTTCTGGAGGGTTGAGTTCCTGCAGGTCTTATGGTCAGTGGTTTTCTTCACTGGGCTTTCAGGCTGCTTTGCAATGTTAGATGTTGAAGGATCTAGCCTGAACAAGGAGTGAGACATGATTTGAGTTTGGATTTTTATTTCTTTAATTATCTCTTTCATATTTCTATAAGTTAAAGATGGAGTGATGACAATATGTTGTGAATTGTTGTGGTGTGGTTAAACCAAACACATGCAATATTCTAGGAAAATAAACCCAAAATATATGTATCATGGTTAAAGACAAATTTCTCATTCAAACGAATAATTCTCTTCTTATTTTTGCACTCCAAGTTGAAAAGATTTATGCCTTTGGTTTTGTGTATTAGAAATGTTCACAGTATGAGGTTTTTATGTAACTATTGAGAAACTGCAAATTATTGTCTAAGCTATACCAGTTTGATTTTCTTCCAGGCTATTATGGAAGAAGCCCAGTTCCAGTAAAGTATTTTTGTTGGGTCTTAAACTGATTACTAGGAACCAAATATCAAGAAGAAGCCTGAAGCAGTATTTATTGAGCACAGCTGGTGATCTATCAAGCACCTACTGCTAGTGTTTGAAGGCAATTGGAAAGAGGGATTTGCACTCTTGTGTTAGTGTGAAAAGAATGGATCTGACAGATCAAGGACCTTTCAGTCATCTTGCTTTTAAGAAATCCACCTGGTGCCTGCCCTGAGCAAAGAGTGCTGTGCTTCGTAAGAGTAGTAATAATTCAAAAGGTTGTGTAGCTTTTTGAGCAGCAAGTATGATCTGACCTATTTGCAATACCAAACCTGAATGGCCGTGTGTTTTGGCAATGTAACACTCTAGCATTTAATGTGATGGTAATCTTAGCATGTAGGCTGCCAGCATGATGCAATCAGGTCTTGATGCTATTGTCTGTGTACAAGAAGGTTATCTGAGGCCACAATGAATGATTATAGGGTACCCAGATGAGGTTTTATAGAATAAATGATAGAAAATTCTCATCCAGTGTAGTGACCAGGTAATGATTCAGGGTGACATGATGAGACCTGATAAATGATTCGTGTTTTGTGGGTGCTGTGGCAGCTCTGTGGAAACCCTGCCTCTCCCACAGTGATGAGGCCTGGGGTGGCTCTGGAGAGCTCCATGTGATGGTGAGGATTTGTTTCCCTGCTAAATCACAGGCCATCTGTAGCGCAGTATTGCATCCCAATAGCTCCAGTTAGAATAAAAGGGCCTGTAGAAGCGGGGGGATAGTTATAAATATGTGGGCTGGCCTTCTTTAAGGGTAGAGGTGTTAAGCATATACTTTCTTTCATCAGTTGCTTATGAGAATATAATGGAAATTTGGTAGAAATTAACTTCTTCCTTTTTTTTTTTTTTTTTTTCTTTTGGGTTCCTCATTGTATAAAACAAATGAAATTCAACTGGATGTGACACTGTTCAGGAGCTTGATTAGGACTTCACAGTTGCACAGGTTGCTGCATTTCTTAAACAGATATTAAAATATTCCTGATCCATAAGCCAAAATAAACTGTTTCTATTAAGGAGAGCAGCATCTTCATAGGTCCAGCATAAAGAATAAAACTGTTTTAAGAACAGTGGTGAAAGGTGACAGGTGTACTTGAGAGCTCAGCTCCAGTACTGCCAAAAGAAAATCACCAGTTCCATTGCTGTTAGCTCTCTATTGCTGTTCCTGAGTTAGTGTCCCCAAGTAGAGCAGAATGGTCAAATTGCTGTGACAAGAATCTTGTGAAGTGATTTAGTTCTTACACAGTTGATTACACATGCTAATGAATTGATTTTGTGCATTAAAAATGTATATTAATTTTTTTTTTTTGGTATAATGTATTCTGGAGGCTGGGAATTATTTTTCTAGCATTTGACATCTTATTTTGTAAATTATCTCTCTAGAGGTTTTAAGCTTAGGCCTTTTTTATTTTTGACGCATGTTATGTGCAAATTCAGCAGAAATATTGCATCAGTCTCGGCTTTGTGTGGGTTTTTAAAAGTAAAATGTTTAGTGTATGTATGCTTACTACTCTAACAAATGTTCTTGGGATTCTGTGCAAGAAGCAGCAGGAGAATACCACCCAACTGGAGTATACAGGAATTAATTAGTGATAAAATATTTTGAAATTTGGTGAATTTTTAAACTACTACTTAAAGCTGAGTAAATTGTCGCTTTAGTTTTTTTAATTACTTTATTTATGTATTTATGCTATTAGGCATAAAATCTTTCAGAAGTCATTAAAAAGTTGCTCAGGTCATGTGTCAGGTTTTAGGCTCATGTCTAGTGTTGTCGCTGTGCTTCACTGCTAGTGAGCCCAAACTTTGGACAAGATATTAAAGGTGCCATTTGGCAATCCCTGAGGAAAGTAAGAGTTATGATCCTGGATCAAAACAAAAGACCACCCCTCCCCAGAGTAGAATAGGTGTCATAGAAAATGTTTTCTTTCACTGAAATGGCTCCTATTGCATGCAAAACTAATGTTCAAATACTTTGGTCCCTGCTTTTGCCTGTCTGCTCAATTGTGCTTCTCAGAAACAGCCTGTTATTTTGAATGAGGTGTAAAGTAACATAAGATTTTATATGGAGTGTTTTTTCCTCTTTTGTTTATTTTAGATACTTCAAGAAATGTGAAGGCATCACCAGAAACAGCTGAAATCTTTTTTCAGAAGTTAAGAAATAAATGTGAATTCACAATCCTGGTGACTTTAAAACAAGCCCATTTGAATTCAGGGGTCATTCTCTCTATTCACCATTTAGATCACAGGTAAGTACTGTTACCTGTCTGCTGGCTAATGAAAGTATATGAATTCATACATTAAAAAATTAAACATAAATTAGAGCAAAATTGTTGTGTAGCAGATAATTTGTAAATATTTGTAGTATTTGGATAGGTACATTGTGCAAGTTCATAAAAAGTCACAAGGAAAGGGCAAGAGGGGGTCTTCTTTACATATCTCTTGCCACCAAGGGCACGGAAAGCCAGTTCTCTGTTTCTGTTCATAACCACAAGGACCAAATTCTCAGCTGGTATACAACTGTCGTGTCACTATAGCTACACTGATTGACAAAGCCTGGCTCTGCAAGTCCATCTCTTCATTGTTTTTAACAATGCAAGCAGTCTTAAGAAAAAAAAAAAATCCTCTAGTTACTGGTTTACATCTTCCCATGAATGGCAGTGCACTTTATTCGAAGTGTTAACAGCCTTAAACTGAAGTGAATGACACATAGCATTTAAGGATTATCCTTTTGATAGAATAAAGACTGCCAGAGAAATAAGATACTTTTTATACATCTGTTTGAGTAATAACTACTAAAGATGACAGATTAAGAAGGAGTTTTCAAATGTGCACTTTCTAAACAGTCATTAGCATAAGTAACAGGTGAGCTCAGCTTTAGGTTCCTAGTTATTTTTATTTTCTTGTGTACAGTCCCATAATACTTTGGCAGTCTGACTACAAAATAAAAAAAAAAACAGACAGCAAAATGTCTGTTTCTTTTACAAGAGTGTACAAGTTTTCATTAGCAAGCATGGTGACAATTATTTTGTGCTGGAAGATGCTCCAAGTCAGTTTCTATTCTGTTTCTCAGAGGCCTCACCTTCTGCAATTTAGCTGTTTGTAAAAAAACAAAACAAAAACAAACAAAAAGACCAACCAAACCACAAACCATGAAACAAACAAGAAGGAGAACATTCCCAAGAATCATTATGCCAAGTTTATAAAAGGATTTTCAAGCTTGTAAAAGGGTAGTTGAGTATCTCCTGGATAGAATTAGGTGTGCCCTTAGGCTTTTAATAAAATTCAGGTCTCTTCTGTGCTAGGATGTACAGAAAGATGTCTGTGTGCCAGAGTAGTGTTTGTTCAGTTTAACTGTGCTAAAATGAGGGCTGACCTAGGTGTGAGTAATACTGCAACCAGACAAGCATCTCATGTAGTTCATGGTTTTAATGTTCTTTTTTGATGAATGACAATAAAGGCAAGAGAAAGTAGATGTTAAAAGGAAGCGTTTGGATGGCTTGTATTAAATATCTGCTTCTTCAGTGCTGGATCTCCATCTCTGACCTTGCCCACCTCTGACCAGGGACTTGGCTGTAACAGTCCTTTTAGTTCTGAAACTTCTTGTGAAGTCTCTGTCACAGCTGTCATCATAGTTAGTAGGAAAAGTAGCAATGCCAGACCTGACTCCACTCCTTTGCACTAGCTTTAGCCTTTTATCACACCAATGTCAAAAAATTTTGCACTAGCATTGAACTGCTGCCTTGCAGGTATATTCCTAATTTACAGGGGTCAGTACTAGCTCTTGTGTTTCTGCAGTGAGGAGCTGAATGGTGCTGAGGAAGGCTGAAGGTGGCAATAACTGAAGGATGTAACTGGTTACCACACAAGTGCCTTTTCATGTGCTTTATTTTACAGAGCTTTCATGGCAACTAATGGTTCTAGGGTAAAACCGTTTCTATGGTAGAAGAAAATAAAAATGTTTAAAAAGTGGGAAGAAGTGCATTTATTCATACTTCATGGTTTTTGGAAATAGAATGAAAACTCATCCTCTCTTTGCATGGGTCTAGGGACATTGGTGAAAATATGGGAATTTATATCAAAGGCATTTCCTAAATTGCAGAGGTTTTTTTAAATGTATGATTTTTTTAATAAACTTAAAATTATCTGATTCAGAGTTTACTGATCCAGTCTGTATTGTCTAGTTTTATGTAGTTGTTGTTTTTGTTCCTTTTTACTGTCTCCCTTTTGAGAATCATCAAAAATGAATACTTCCACTGAAACATGGTCATGCAACTATTTAAGGCTTTGGGCCTTAAGAAGTTGACAGGGCTGGTCTCACAAAGTTTCCCTTCTAATGTCATGTGTTGAATACTGTGCTTGGGCTGTCAGAGAGATACAGAAGTTCTCCATGTAAGTCTCAGGTTTGAGCATTTGTTGAGGCTGGGCTGTTGCTGTCACCACAAAAATTATCTACTGAAAATAGCTCCCAAAATTATCTACTGAAAATATAGTAATATTTTCATACTTACTTAAATGCTTTTTTCTTTTCCTAATTGAGTATCAAAGCTGACTTCCACTCTTGTAATGGTTATGAATTTCTCTAGTATTTAATAGATTAAAATATTTTAAAATTAATCTTAAAGTGAAAGAATCTGAAACAATACCTCTGGCTTGTCCAAACTTGTCCATTCATTTCCACAGACACTGCTTTTTTCCCCACTGATGAGAGCAGCCAAGGAGTTCAGGCAGTGGTAGTTTTGGGCACAGTGTAGAGGTGATAATTTCAGAAAAAATTCTTGTGGTGTCAGGGAATTCAAATTATACATCAGTAATTGTTCAGATGAATTTCAAACAGCTGGATGCATCTTTTATATATGGCAGATTTATATGGCGTATGTCTGAAAGACAGAAGTTATAAATGTCTTCTTAACTTCAGGGCTTTACCTTGACCACAGACAGTGCCCTACCTAAAATGTATTGTACTTCATGGTAACAAGGTAAATATTTTTAATTGTATTAACGAAGGGATACCTTAAGTCTGAGTAGAAACACCATTAAACATTGACTGCTCTGTGTTTCGTCTCTCAGTTTAAGGTATTTATCCTCCTCAGTTCTGAATTTCTCACCTTCTTCTTGATGGAAGAGTCAGCAGAGAGATGATTTTACTCTGTGATGGGGTTGTAATAAATGTTTAGTCTTGCTGTTCCATCATATATTTTCATTTAATCATCAACAGAGGAGCTGATGATAATACTTTTTCCTCCTTTTGTGGTTAGATGGCTTTATGTAACAAATCTTACATTCGTATCTCTTGAGATACTGCATATTAAGCCCTTAAAGGATGAAAATGTTGTGTTGTAGTTTAACGGTTCTTTGCTTTGGTTAGTGCTTTTTAAATCCTGGAACAGAGAACTGAAATCAATAGTATATAATGGACAGGCATTTCCTACACTTAATTTGTATCTCTACTAATTTATTCAATTTCTGCCTTCTTTAGTATTTTTTTTTTTCACAGCAGTTGGTGCCTTGTGCTTATCTGCTGTCAAATGGGCTGTACTCTACAACAGTTTCAAATCTCTTTCAGTATGTAGGAGGAACTTATCTGTGACATTTCTCTTGTACTGATTTATGCTACAAGGAGATAAGTTGCCAGAGGTGAATTTCCGATGCATGAATTTTGTTCTCTCATTTGACCATTGTATTAAAATAGAGGTGGAACTGTACGTTCCCTGCTTTTGATGTATGAGTGTCAGTATTTCTGGACTGCAGTGTGAAGTATTCTCTCTCTGACACCACAAAATCTGCTGCAAAACTCTTACACTGAGAAAAGCTTTCAGTATTTACCACTTAAGCCAATAACTGCAGAGCAGATGTTAGGTAATATGGGATTAATTTTCAAACATTAAAGCTGTATATGGCTGTTCCCTGTGCCAAAAGAGATAGTAGCTTATTTCTTCTTTTTAAAACACTCCATGATGCTTTTTGTTGGAAGAGTGGAGGGTTGCGGTGTTCTGTATTTTGGTTTTTTGGTATTAAATCTTGGTTTCTGTTTCCTACTGGTTTGATAATAATTATGAACCCTCTGGAATTTGTTCACAACAGTCAATTGCTTTTGAATTCCTCTAGTGATTTTAAACTTCTCTGGTGTCAGTGCCCTATTCTTTTGAAGCAGTTTGTGTGTTTCATCAAAGTATCAAAAAAAACGTATATTCATTCATTCATTCATTCACTGCTTTTCCAGTGCGTGAGAAGATTCTGTGGGACAAAGAATTCTCTGTGTAGACACTGAAAGCTTGAGCAGGTTCTTTATCCCAAAAGAAAAAAGTTGCTTGTTTGTGTTGGTTTGGGAGATTTAACATCTATCCCTAAGTATGGGGTTGGATGGAAATATTTGTAAAGCAGCTAGTTTGTGTTATACTTGGTTTAATGCCTTCATGGTGTTAGGAATGACCCATTTCTTTAAGTGCTTGCTATAAAAGTTATCATAAAATTGATTGATACCATGTCACTCTTGCTTGGATTTGGGTTGGTTTTTTTTGTTGTTGTTGTTTTTTGGTGTTTTTTTTTTTTTTTTTTTTTTTTTTTTTTTTTTT
>VZUI01020205.1:0-27873 GCA_013401135.1 Cettia cetti | reverse complement strand
CCGAGCTTCCTGTTACATTACATTTTATCTCTTTCTGTCTTGAATATTCTGGTTAACACCAACCAACCAGTACAAGACACAAAACCTACAAAATCTACATACAACCTATGAGAGCTACTAAAAAACCTTTTCCCTGCCACCTGGCTGGGCCCATCCCCCTGGTATCCCTTTGTCTTTGAGGAGTGTTGCTCAACCATCAGGCATCCAGCCTTTAGTTAGCTCAATCACATTTTTCCAGCCTGGCATCCTACAACTCAAACTTAGCTTTTAAATCAATTTCATTCCCAGGCCTTACACTCTTATACTCTTTTACCGGGCAATCATATTTGTAGGGCCTTACCGCCTCATCCTCCCCAACAATACAGAACTTGTTCCCTGAGAAAAGAGGCCCACCAGGCTACACACTCCTTTCACGCAGCTGTGGTCTTCCCTGAGCCTCCTTTTCTTCAGGCTCAACACCCCTAGCTCCTTCAGCTGCTTCATTCAAGATTTATGTCTCAGACACTTCAGCAGCTCCATTCTCCTTCTCTGGTATCATTTCTACACCTCAATGTCCTTTTTGCAGTGAAGGGCCCAAAGCAGAACACAGGTTTCAAGGTGTGGCCTCCCCAGTGCTGAGTACAGGGGGACAATCCCTGCTCTGGCCCTGGCCACACTACTGCTGGTACAGGCCAGGATGCCATTGCCCTTCTTGGCCACCTGGGCACTGCTGGCTCATGTTCAGTCACTGGCACCAGCACCCCCAGGTCCTTTTCCTGTGGGCAGCTTTCCAGCCCCTCTGCCCCAGCCTGTGGCCCTGCCTGGGGTTGTTGTGACCCAAGGGCAGGACCCGGCCCTGGGCCTTGTTGAGCTCACACCACTGGCCTCAGCCCATGATCCAGCCTGTCCAGATCCCTCTGCAGAGCCTTCCTGCCCTACAGCACATCAACTCTCCCACCCAGCTTGGTGTCATCTGCAAATTGATTGAGGCTGCTCTCAATCGCTTTGTCCAGATCACTGAGAATGATATTAAACAGAGTTTAGTTACCATGTTGTTCCAAGTGACAAACAAGACACTATTTTTTTTTCTGGAAACACAATAAAAGGTATTAACACAAAATAACAGAGGAAAAAAAGGACTAGACAGAGAAGTATAAAATGTGACTTTGGACTATGTCAAGTTACAAGTAAATTTCAAAAATGCAAACAAAATAAAAACACATTTTAGAAATGGGCTGAATGTTTCCATATAAATACGGAGAGACATTCAACACATTCAACTGAAAACTTACCTTTTAAAACAAGGTTTCTGACATCCAGAGCAGCCAGGAAATGCTGACTCCACTCTCTGTGATCGATGCTCCAACATACACTATTCTGGCACTTATCATGGAACCCCAAAGCAGACTGGAGCCAGGATATTAATACATGGGGTAAGGACTGAACTTTTGATAGGAGTTTTTGTTTTGCTTTTAAATAAACACACACACACAACACCACAATATTATGCAGTTTTATAAGATTGTCTGTAATCTTTACTTAATATCCCAGGGACATAAAGTAAAGAAAATTAGTAATCTTATAAAACCATGCAATATTGTTGAAAAGGGGTGGTGGTGGAGGGAGAAAACTTACCCTTAATAGGCCTGCTCCATTCTGCTGCGGGGTTCTGTGGTATGTGTGACATCAACTAGCGTTTTCTAGGATGTCACACAGAGAGGGAGTTGGTGATCTCCAGCTGCTTTGGACAACAGATACCTAAAGAAAAGAGATCAATAACTTTTTCAAATCATATATGGATTAATGTTGACTGTTTTTAATAACTAATTTCTGGGCCAAATACTACAATTTCAGACACTTACTTCCAATTTTGACTGAGTAAGAATGCATGACAAGATCACATATTCATACTATGCAAACCCATCTGTTATTTAAAGTGTTTTAATTTTGAAAATGCTTAGAGTTCTCTAAGTTCCTGAAGGTCACTATCTTGTACTTTACTTTCAGCAACATCATTCTGAACATTATAAATATATATCAACAGTTAACCAACCTCTGATATTCTTTGAAGATTGGGATTAAGCAGTCAGGAAGAATGACTTGTAGTATATTATAAAACAAATTCACTTATGACATCTCTTAATCAATTTTATCTTTGAGCATTTACCAGCAACTAATGAAAAGTCCTGACTCCAGCATGCAGTTCCATGACCTAGATATCTGATCACACCAAGTTATATCCTAAAATAATCTCATACTCTCTTCTTTCTACTACAAGCAAATAAAGTAAAAACAACAAAAAACCCCACCAAACCAAAGTGCAATAAATGTCTTGCTACCAAGATTGTCTTTGTCCTCTGATTTAATTCATTACTATGAAATAGTTTTCATTCAGATGTTTAGCCACATGTTCAAATTTTCTTTAGGCAAAATTACTACACAATCATCACTGTGTTGATCAATATACTACATTTTTAAAAATATATATTAATTTATATAAAAATATATAAACCACAAAAATACAAGAGAAAGTTTATTATCAAGTTTATTGTCATCATGAACTTATTGTTGAACTCAGAACAATGAAATTATCCAGCACTGAATTATCACATTTTACTCCTCCATTAGAAGAACTTCTAAGTTATTAACTAACTTACACTTCTGCAACGTACAAAGAAATTGGATGTATTAGTATCTTAAACTATTTACAAAATTCTATGTCTTTTAAGTTGTTAAGATCTTACTTAACTCCCTCCATATATTTGAGTACCTATCTTCTTAACTCTGGATATACAAGTGTTTCTGTATTCTTCAGATGAGCATCTTAAAAACAGTGGTTTTGCTAGTACTGTGTACTGGCAAGAATGCCTTGAATTATTTCTTCAAAACAACATACTAACTGACCAACCATCCAAAGCATTGTGAAGTGTTCTGAATACATAGTAGTATTTCTGTGACAAAAATGTATGGGTACACATTCATCTCTGATGCAGAACCCACACTTTCACATATGGAACTGTAGAAATTTGTGTAACAGAAGTGGTTTAAAGAAGCTTCTCTAATAAAATACATTTACTGGAGGTTTAGTCAGTCACACATGGAAAGGCATGAAAGATCCACAGAAAATAGTAGTGAAAAAAGTAGACAATAAAGACAGAAAACTGAAGAAGCTAGGAAAAACTGAAGACTATGACAAAAATACTGAATGCCAGTGAGATAAGCCAAAGTCAATAATATAAGAGAAGACAAATATTATGGAGAAGATTTCAAAAATCGAAGCATAGAATTGGCCTAATTCGTTCATATTATACAACTAAATATTACAAATGCTCCACATCTTCAATCTGCCCTCAGAAGTACAAGAAGCTGCACAGATGTAAATGTGTAAATTTGTCCCAAAATTCAGTATTTTGGCCTCATATTAGTGTTTTCAAGAGATGCAGACAAGACAGAGAAGCAATAACAGTATTTGGAAGTGACTAAAGTGCAAATCAAGTGTTCAGGATAAGGACGTAAAAAGAGAGTAGGTTAGCATATATCTTCACCCATATGGTATCTATCAGAGAAACTAGGCTTAAATTAAAATAAAATGTTTTAGCTGCAAGACTTGTCTGTGTTTATTAATACCCCCAAACCACAGTATTTATTGGTATGTCTTTTATTGTAGCTGACGTTATAGTATTTTCTCTGTGTGTGTACATTTACATAAATACAGTAATGCTGATGAAAACAAGTGTAACTGAAAACCCTTTACATGCAAAAGTCTCAAGCCTGGCACATATTTCATTGAGGAGGGAGGAAGTGGTTAGGACAAGTGCAGGCAGGAATGGGGAGAGAAAGTCAACCTCTGAATAAAAACTGAATAAGGACTATCCCAATAATAAAAATGTCTCCATAGGCCTCAAATGAGAATACGCAGTAGGTTTTTCACTTCATTGTTTGCAAAGTTAAGGTCTGAATGACTAAAAATATTAGTAAGAGCCCTAAACTATTTTTGATGGTTACATGAGTTTCTGCTGAAGGGAACTTCTTCGGATGCCCCCGTAGATTCTTGTCTAAACGTGGTTTCCCTGTTAAGCATTTTCAAATGATAATGTGATAATATGTCCTATTTCTTCACTGTACAGAGAGGGAATATTTTGTAAAGTTGTAATATTAACCATTTTGCATTATTTTTTCCATGTATTAACATATTTTAAAAATAAAATATAGCAAATCAATGAAAACCCTCAGAAAGCAATCTCCCAGTTTAGATACTTCATGAACAAATTCAACAGCAGCTTATTTAGAATTTCATAAAAAAACATGCAAGGGTAGTATGTTCCACCCTGGACCAATGTATTCCTTTGAATACCCCGCAAATCAATTTCTGTCCTAAGTTCTATTTCTGACCTAACCAGTGGATTTTTCCACTTTAAATTTTCAGGTGTACTCTGAAATACATACTTTTGCATGTGACTTAATGCTGCAGAAAACCTCAGTTTGCTTTCAGGCCTTTTGACTCACCTGCCTAAAACAAAAACCCATTTCCAAAGACAGACAAAGGTATTCAACCTCCTGGGACCATCTCATTATAAGCTCCAGGAACAAGAGCAAAACACAAAACCTTTAAAAGTGAGGATTTTTTTGGCTATTAAGTCAAGAACATCAGGGTGTTACATACTTCTGCAAACAATAAAGTCTTTTCTCCAAACCATAATTAACTGCTACCTTGGCTGGTGTCCTTTGACTAATCCTTCCCTTAATCTTTGTCTGACTTTTCTCTCTGTCAGGATGATGAAGTCTCCTCCTCAAGAAGGAACTACCCATGATTTGTTTTAACCTTCTCAGCATAACTGTGGGAATCCTGGGCTCTAGCCACCCTTCTCTCCTCTTAGACACCTATGCATTTATCCATTCAGATATAGATAAATAAAGTCTTGTACTTCAGTAAACAAGAAATCTTCCCACGTTCATGTTAAAAACCCCATTCATGTTACTGCAAAATCAGATAGCACCTGCAAAAAAGCCCTACATTCATTATTATATGCAAGTACCTGCAGTTCTGTCACTTCGATGCTACACAATGTCAAGAAGGGTTTGAAAAAAAAATTAAAAATAAATTTCTGCTATGATATGCAACAGTTAAATACATACAACTGATCAACTAAGCAGCTAAACAGTTTCACACAGACAATTACATCACATCACGTGAGAGGCAGATTATCTGAAAAGCAGTAAGAAGATCTCCATTCACACTCCAAGTCCCACTGATTTGACCAGACAGAGAAAACCCATGGAAAAGTCGGATCCAAAATGCCAGAGACTGATAGTTGTTATCCAGTGTATCAATCTAACAGAATGCATTACTTTACTGCCTCTTCTCATAAAAGAAATTTCAAATGTTAGATAGAAGTCTATGTGATCCTAAATATACTAGCAAAAGGTTTCCCTATCAAGTGTGTTTGTCAAAATTATTTTATCAGCAATGCCACTGCAAGTGTGGAATTAAGCTACTTTGCATATCTTGGTCAATTTGCTAGCTACAGAAAATTTCTAGGAGCTCACATTCAAAGGAATGGCCATGCATATCATATATACAGTCTAAATTTTCAAAAAACAAACAAGAGCTTAAAATGCAATAAAATATTGATAGATTTTTAGTTAGTATGTTCTTCTACTTCAGGTTCATAATTGTTTACTGACTGCTTGTAATTTCACCCACACCTTATCGTTGCTGTAAGTATTAGCAACAAAAGAGACCTAATTTCTACTAGTATCTAATTTTCATTACTGTAAATTCTGGGTTTTTTTCTATTGATTCAACCAGTTTTTACTGGTTACTCCAGTTTTTAAAATGAAAGGATACGTGTCCTAAGCAATATACAAGACTTAGAAGAAATTCTAGGTTAGACATTCCTTAGGGTATCAGCCTTTCACTAGGCAGTGCACAAAACAAAGTCCTTAAAGTCCCCTTTCTGTACCTTTCACATTCTTATTTCCAGTCAGATACTTAAACAATAGGAAATTGGATCAATTTCTCCTCTCCCTCTCAATGTGTAATATGTGGTAAGGAGAGGAATTGTTCAGTAGCTGAAGGAATAGACTTTTTAGAGCACTCCAATGGTAATATCACATACAACTTCACCTGCTACACAAAGGTGCTTTTCCTGTCAAAATCAGTCCCACTTTCTTTTGCCCATTTTGTAGATGGCCGTTTCTATTCTTACAATGACCACTCAACCTGTGGCAGAATACAAGCGCAGGTATTTGTGCAACTACATGATAAATTGCAGTAGACAACTGATCTGGCTTACAAAAAATTCATCAGCAGAAATATGTAGTTAGGTTTATCACAGTCTGACTCTCACCATGCAACAGAACAAAGACTAGCCTTTCACATGGGATAGCACAGAAAAGAGAAGCTTCCAGAGACAAAGGGAGTAGGAACTATTTATTTGGCAGCAGTTTTGGCTTATGTCAGTTGAAAGCATATGTGAAATTGCAGCGTCGCTTCAAAACTGTGTCTAGAGTTCAAGTACAGAATTGAACTCTTCAAAATTAAAGAACTGAGGTGAAACACTCTAAACAGTCACAGCAAACTAGCACAAAGCAAATCTTATCACAGATATAACAAATTCATCAGTAATCATGAAAAAGTGCTAGGCTTTTTAAAAGGAAAAATACTACTCATAGCTAATTCAAACGACTATCCAGATGTACAAGAGTAGAGAACCGAAGTGTTTTAATCAAAAAGTGAAAATACTTTCCAACAGGTTTATTATTTCATTGTTGTAAAAGAAACTTGTAGAAATGCCCAAACTTAAAATTACCTATTACTTTCCTTTACATAACCCTATTCTAATTCTCTTTTAACTTGCCAAACAAATATCTGTCCTGTCATTTGTTGTCTCAAGTTGATGTTGTGAAAAGTATCATATACAACCAGTCCAACTACCTACAAAAAATGAGGGAAAACAGTGTAAGTTTATTCTTAGTAAAAAGACCCTGTAGCCTAGCTCTTTCATTATAGTCTCCATTACTTCCAAGTTCTGGAGAAGGAATTCCTTTTATGTACTCTAGAATGGTCTTCAAGGTAACAAAAGGGAGGTTACAGTTAAGAAAAACTTATACATAAAAGTCTTAATTTAAAGTTAAATAAGCTGTACTTCTAAAATGTGTTAGAATTTAACATAAAAGTAAAGCTTGCCTTGAAGGCTTTTCTCAGTAGCATGTGCTAGCAACTAGTACAACTGGAAATTGGAATTTACCAAGGAGGTTAGTTGTGAAGAAGAAAGATTCCTATGGCTTCATTCAGGTCATTATTGCAAACAAAAATCAATATTAAATTACCATGAAATAGTAAGAGCATCACCATCTTTCAGTCAAAACAAGAAAGTCCATGAACAGCATGTAAGTGCCACCCTATTAAAATAAACTTTCACATTACATGGATTTTCTATTATCAAATTAGAAAATTGTTTTATTTAACAGATGCACTTCAGAAAAAATGGACAAACTTAATTCTGGATGCTTCTGAAACTGCCAAAAGAGCTGAAGAATGAAAGTCTGCATTTTCCCTAGTTTTTCAGATATCAAATATAATTGATGGTGTTAGACACCAAAAATTAAATCCTAAAAATTTTCCCTACAAAGCAAAGTCTCATTTTTGCAAGTTCAAATTTTTGATTAGTCACCTAATTTAACACTTTTCTATTGGTGTGTTTGTATAGTAACTATGGCATTTCCCTGATAATTTTTTTTTCAGAATCAATATATCACTCTGTTTCCTCATAACCACTTCTTCAGCAATTAATCCTAACTCTTTTTCTTTACATAAAATTTCTAACAACACAAGTGTTTAGAGACAGAATCATGATTTGATAGGTTCATAAAAGCACAACAAAAGATTCTCCTTACCTTACAACTTCTGAATGCTTAATGAATTGTATCTTAATTCCCCTGTACTTAACTGCTTGGGTTTTTTAAGATGGTGCAATTAGAACTAAACATAGTATTCCAGCTGAAGTCATGCAACTTACTTACATAATGACATTATCAGATTTCAGTTTAAAGTGCAATTATGACATATTTAGCATTTGTCTACCCTTGAAGAAGTCCTGTTCCTACAGTTTTACCAGCAGACTGAAAGTCTCACCTATACTAAGATTACTGATATGCTCCAGTAGCATACTCTAATTTTTAGCTTTTTATCCTATTGCCGACATAGCCTTTCTGATAACCTTTTGGCAATCTTATGATAAAATCAGTCTGCAATTTAGCAAATACAACATAATCTCAAGATTAGGTTGGTATTATTCCTTTGCCTACATTAACAATTATTATGCTAATTATTTGCACTGATACTTGTCTTTCAGAATCCTAATTTATTTTGTCTCTCTTCTACCACAGCTCTCTCCTTTATTTAAATAACTTAAGAATATATTTATTCTTCATGAGACTATAAGCTTTCACTTGAATTAAAAGCAGCGTGACTTCTAACACAGAAAAATCAACACTTCTAACTACTTCTTGGTAGAAATGCCTACCAAAGGTTCAATAAACATAACTACAATGAAAAAGTAGTAAAAGTGTAGAGGGCTGTTTAAATGAGTACTATTCATGTATTTAAACCCATCCACCATCTTAATAAGAATCAATGCCTCCTACAAAAGGCCAGACATGCTGCACAGGCTCAGTGATCCAATGTATATTGGTAAAATTTGTATCTCAATCTGATATCAAAAAGCAGATAACATGCTTTCTGGTACAAACTCCTTCAATAAATATTAAACAAAGTAAATTTTAATAACACATGCAAAAAAATAGGAATTAAGAATTCCAGCTCACTAGAAGTTCTGATCAAAACTGCACAGGCCGATATGAAAATTCTATCCTGTAATTATTTGTTAATAAGAACTTGTCCTCAGGGCAAAACAGTCACATGTTTAATGGAGATGAACTACTTGTCCTAAGGTATTATCACTATCTATATTTTGCTTTGGCATGGAGAAGTGCTAACACAGGTACTGAATTCACTTACCATAAAAACATTGAGAACAGAGCATAACACAGAAAAGATTAAGATTACAGTGCCAGGTATCTATCCTTAGGAGGTTTCATGTAGTTACTAAACAGCAAAAAGACTTCAGTTGATAGGCTTCAGCAAGTAATTGACACTGTTTCATATGCATACAAGAGAAAGCTTTTAATGTCACATACCGATTTCTTTTTAATGTCCTCCAGATCTTTGAGTTCATTCTCAATCTTCGTGATTAATTCCCTGAGTTCATCAAGATTAGTGCAAATAAGCTAAAAAAAACCAAATGAACACAAACACTTGGTGATGTGGGACTTGGGAAATGTACAGTAAAATTAAATAAAATTTAAAAGCACATTATTACTTAGTGCCACAATCTGATTTTTATTTTCTTATAGTATTTTTAAACATAAAATACCCCAACAAAAAACCAGAACTTGTTGAGAGGAACAAAATCTAAGTAGAAAATACTATTATTCTTCAGATAAGCCATATCTCTACCTGTAAGCTTCCATTTCAAAATGTAGGAATTTTCTTGAAACTTCTGTGAATGACAACTACCAAATTTGTCTTAATTACAGGGATGACTTCAGAACAGCTCTGCGTACCAAACAACTATCAGGCAAAGTAAGTATACTAGCTTTGTAGTAAGCTGCATTTATAACATATTACACTTGGTACAACTTTTCCTGAACATAACTTTATATGCTTACACAGAGTATTCCATCCCTGGATATGTTCAAGAGGCATCTGGATCTGATGATGTGATTTAGGGGTTTCAGGGTGACAGCAGCAGTGCTGGGTAGACAGCTGGACAGGGTCATCTTGAAGGTCTCTTCCAACCTGGATGATACTACGGCAACTAGTCATCTACTAAATACACCTACTTAATGTATGTTTTGAAAAAGCATTATATTCTTCTAATTCTTGTCTTTAGAAATCAGCTTTTTACATTTTTTCCTTCCAGAAAATGGATGCTATTTTCTTGGAAAAATGGTCAGACAAAGGTGATTTGTATATTTTGTCTTATCATCATCTAGGGAAAGTTAAAAAACTAGACTTAAAAAACTAGAAATTATTAAGATGTTAGGTTCTTTTGGATTATCTTATATTAACACTTGCTTCTTTTGAGCACCCTTAGATGGACATGTTTTCCTTTTTACTGAAAACATGCTGCAATAATTTCAGAAAATCAAATTTAAAAACTCATACAAAATTCACCCTCTCTAAAATGTTTTTATCAAAAAACTCTTAAGTATTTTTCCAAAACCAGTAATTTATAACAATATATCTTTACTTCAAATTCATGTGCAGTTTTAGATTTTCAGCAAATTCATATTAAAAAAGCACCTTTGCTAGTCACCATTAAAACACTGAATTAACACTTATAGCAAAACATATTCCAGAAACCTCTAGTGCACACATGCCATTATTTTCGTAACATTGTGTACATTTGAAGCACTGAGGAAATGGAGTGACTCAAATCAAAGTTTACAGTTTTTCACATTTATCAAGTTTAGAACAGCAAATTAATAAGGAAATTGGCATTGTCTTGCCACAGACAGTGTATGCAAAATTTACTTAGTGAAAAGTAACTACTATGGGTAACTCACTTAGGTTAAAAATGCATGTCCTGCTCTCAAAGGAGTCCCAAATACCTAAAATATAAACTGAAGCCAAATACTGGTTGTGTCTAGCCTCTGAAGAAATTAATGACACTGTATTATTAAGCTAAAAAGTACATCACAAAGTCCTTGACAAAAGTCAATAAAGGCATGGATAAAGATTTTCCCAACACAATTATAATCTGTTTTTCGACTACACACCTGAAAATTCAGTTACTAAATTCTATTGTTGCTTTGTATTTTCTCCTATGAGGTCAATCCAAACTTTATCAATGGGAAAAACAATCCCAATAAATAAAGTTTAATTGCCTTGGGGCTGGGGGTGACAGGCAAGAGTAATCAAATCTCTAAGTCACAATTTTCATCAGATGAGATGTACATTTGAGGGTCATAACTGTGTGTCAATTACCTACTGGTAAAACAAGGAAGGTAACAGCAGTTGAGCTTGAAGGATTTATGGTCAAATTAGTTTAGTGTTTTAAATACTCTAATACTGTACTGAAAAGCACTATAAAAGTGTTTCAAGAAAAAAAAAATTCAATTTTTTTTATTCACAGTATGACTGGAGATGAGGAAGTAAAGATGCACATTGACTGCCTCTGAAACTTGTCTCAGAGGGTTAACATTTCCTATCTTAGAGAATAAAGTTAGCATTTTGAAGGAAGGGTGAAAAGAACAGTGATGAAAATAACGAAGTGTAGTGTACTTCACATATTTTGATATAGACTCTACATGCTATTTCTCCCAATGAGATTCTTATTTATATTTCAGTGTTCTTAGCTCATGTTGGTAATTGGTGGAACTTAGCAATTCAATTTTCTGCACACAACATTGCCTTCTAACTTGTTTTGTATGTTTCAATGGGTAAGTTAACATGAATGCAAAAAAAAAAGGTATTAATGTTGCAATCTAATAATTTTGTCACATTTTGAAACTGCTGGTTTTATATATGGATCCTGAAGAACAAGACTTCTAATTACTTATGAGGAAAATAATCTGAAGTGAAAAAATGTTTCTGTTTTGAATTATCAGAGAGAGTGAAAGATTAGTCCCTATTCTCCAGAACACTACATGGTGGCTTAAAGATCCAGGCTGTAAACATTTACATTAGTGTAATCTCATTAGTTGTGTACATGTTAACTGCAACAAAGACACACATCTGGCACAGTACTTACTACAGAGGAACTTATTTTTCATAGGCAATATGCATCCTGTTTTTCAACTGTATACAATGGAAGCTTCAGATATTCAGTAAAATTTCAAATTCAGTATTCAACTTTCATGTTATGATGCAATCTCAGATCTCAGTAATGTCTCAAAGACCCTGTAATCAACTTGTAATCATAGAATCATTTAACATAATAGAACCATATCTAATCTGTGGATCTGTTGATAAATACAAACCTAGTGTATTCCCCCCGATCACCGACGCTCTTTCCTTGCCCCCTTAACTTCAGACAAACTTTTTGCAGAATTTTTACTCACTTCAACAGGGTGTCATGCTTTATTTCTAGTTATTTGTGTAATGACTGTTATTTATAATTGCATCTCCTACGAAGCTGCTCTTTTATCACTGATATCTACATGTGGAAAATGTCCAGATAGCCCCCCTTTGAGATCAGCATTTAATAGACCATAGCTGATAAAACAGAAATTGTTAAAGACACATTGAAACAGAGCATGCATGTTATTTTTCTCCTTAATTATCATACATGTAGGTCTATACAGCTACATGTGAATGTACATGAGGTGAAAGAAGAAAAGACTGAGTGAAGCACTAGTTACCAAACCTAAATGTACTCTGTAACTGGGAAAAAAACCAAAACACTTTGGTGTCCCTTCTGTACAGCACTATAATTACTGTTAATTTCTTTAAAATGTTAATGAGCAACAGTAATAAGAAGTTTGAAACTCAGAATAACAAGCAAGAGACAACTAAATCATGATCCATGAAGCTGTAAACCCACTTCTCCAATAATTTTCAAAATATTAAAACCAGGACTTGCTTTTTGTGCATTTTTATTCAGTAGAAAGAATTTAATTTGCATCTACTTTTGATTTGAGTTTATTTTATTGTTTGCAGGGCTTTGGGGTATTTTTTTAAAGCAGCCTTGAGCTATATACTATAAAAATGGCATTCTAAATGTTATATTAAGTAGCACTATTACCTACTGAATTTTTGTTAATAATTTATTTCCATTTGTGTCACTGCACATGCTAAAAGACGTATTAATACTAATTTACTCAGCTTTAAAGCCAAGTCAATATTTTCAGAAGATATATACTTAAATACAGAACCTAATCTTATACTAAAGTGCCTTCTAGTTGGGTTAAGAGGTTTTTTACATTTGTAGGCTGCAGGCACATGAAACATATTATACTTCTTAATTTATTAACTTTCACTCCAAAAGAACTGATGTGCAGACACGAATAGCAGAATTCTTGTGGTTTTGCCCTCCCAGCATATCTCACAGGGCCTGTAAGCTCTAAGCTGTTTTACCAAATATTTAAAAACTGCATTTGTACCTTCAACTAGTTATATAATTTCATAAAGTTTGGCCACTCATGTATGTGGGAAAGAGTATATTAAAGCATACATTACTACACTTCAAAAGTCTTAGTATTATTCCAAATAGAAAAGGTTTAATATTTGCAAATTCTTCTAACAGTCATACCTCCTGAAAGAGTCAGGTCAAGCTGTTAAAAAGTTGTTGCTAAAAAGCTTCCCAATAATATTAAACTGCTCAATACTAATCAGTCTGAGCCTCCCCTGAGACAGCTATTAGTCCAAGCTTTGATCAAAAGAGCCAAAGTATTTTGTTATATTTTAATATAAGGTTTTACAGACAATAAATATACACTTAGATAGATGTACATATGCTTTATCTACTACGCTAAAAGGTCGGGCTACGTTTTAGGTATACTACTTAAATGCAGTTATTTAATTATATAAGAAATTATTTCTAAATTAAGCTTATATATCCATGGCATACAGATAATGCGCTTCTAAAAAAAAAAAAATTAGACATGTACCTATTTTTTTGGGTCTGTTAGGAAATATTTCAGTCACCATCATTACAATGGAGACAAAGTCAGTGTAAACTTAAATATCAGTCGCCTCTCAACATTGACTGTAACTACCCAATTTTAACACACGAAATTCTGCTAGCTCCATTTGAAACACATGATCATGATGGAATGATTCAGGGTAAGGGTATTACAAAACAGTCATGATTCAATGTGAGCCTGCTGGCCAAACTTGCACAGATTGCTTTCTGAAGGGGAAAAAAAAAAAAGCAGCCAAAGAAGAACTTTAAGCAGCTCTGCATAAACAGAGAGCAATTTAGTATTGAAGTACTGTAACACTTTTATTACAGCACCATAAAATTGTATTAACATCATTAATACTCCTGTTGCTTTCTAGAGCCTACGAGGTCCTAGAGGCCTAGAAATCACATGCTGATAAGGAATAACAGTTGCAAGCAAGGTAAGCACAGTTGCCTATAAATTTTTTCAAGTCCTTCAGTTAACCAAGCCAGATTTCAATTCAAGAACTACATTGTCACACCTCACACAAAACCAAGTATTTTTAACCCAGACAATTACATATACCTTAAAAAAGTCTTTAACAAGTCCTAGTTTTTACAGATTTTATACTGTAACAGATATATCTGGGATCATAAACAATAGTGTTCAAGCTGCACATCCTAAAAACAGTAAAATATTGTCTACCAAGAGAAGGTGAAATGTACTTTCAAAAATATCAGTTTAAGCCTTTAAAAGTAGAAGAAGCTTCAGTAAATATTTCCAAGGTCTCTATCAGAAACTGAAGGACTTATTTCATAGCCATTCAGACTTCAAGTACTTCAAACAAAAATAAAAAATAATTTACCTGAAATTCTGGTATGGTAGACTTTCTGACACCTTTCCTCTTCTTTGTGATTGCTTTTTTAGATAGCATTTTTTTTCCTTGTAAGATTAAAAGAGAAAAGCTTCATCATGCTGTTCATTGCACGTTATTAATAAAATTGAATTACATACAGACTTTTAAGTTAAACTTCAACTAACAAATGGCTTTCAGTAAGGCATGTAAACATGACGAATCAGAACTAGACCAAACAGAAGCAAACATTGAACAATATACTGCAGTCTTTTGTGTGGGAAGGAAAAAAAAGAAGAAAAAGCCTACTAAAATTTCAATAATGCAGCACCTAAAAATCTAAGTAATAAAAATAACACTGACACAACTCTTCTAAAAGAAGTGAAATCCAGAACTTAAGACACAAACGTAAGAAATATAGAATCTTACCTGCAAGATTTGTTTTTCTAACAATCTAAAGAATCACACATTAGGATCTGGGATCTCTGTATCTAATAGTAGAAAGATAACCTCAAAACACAAGCAGTATCTAGAAATCCCTGACTGAACATACTCAATTTACCAAGGAAATTAGATTGATTTGGTTTTGTTGCCTGTGGCAACACCTAACATTCTTAGGAGGAGGCAAACAATTTCCTATAATGCACTTCATATGCAGCTGTGCTATATACAAACAGATTTAACAAAAAATCTCTGTGAAGGTAATGCAAGTGCTTTACTCCAAACAGTGCCAGAGTTTGCAAGTCATATACATTTCTCAAATCAAGTAGTTATGTCACCAAGCAAGAAAGCAAAGTTTTTTATATGGTTATTTCTACAATAATACAGTAAATTTAAACAAGATCACATTTAACTTGTTCACTCAGGCCAAAACCATCACTCTAACATTATCACTTGTTCCCACTCCAGTTAGGAGTCCTAAACAATAATTAAAAACCTTAAACAAAAAGAGAGCTTGAAGAAAATAATCATCCAATGTGGAATTTGTTGTCAACTACCATGATTGCAGGCACTTGGTAATAATACAAGCACAGGCAGACTAGATATTTATATTAATGAAAACATTGGCAAAAATTGCACTTAACCTTCTTCCTTACAGATGCTTTATCTGTGTGCAAATGCATATGTACATGTACATACAAATATGCAAAGTTGCCTATGCATCTATATTTTCAGTTCATTACTCTGAGCTTCCTGAACATCTTACCTGACTTTGAACTAAACATAATTAAGGGAAAAGGCACAGGGCTTGAGGAATCTAGATCTGAAACGCCACATTGTGGAAACCTTAGAACCCCTCAGGGGAATCCCCAGGCCCTTGCCCTGGAACAATATATCATAAAGTCTCTACCTAGGCTGAAAGAAAATACTTCCCCCGTGATGCTTTGCAACACAATGTGATCTACCCCAGTGTTGCTTTCCCCATATGTCCCTAATTCCTGTGGTTTCTCCTTTCCCTGTTTCCCCATTGGTCGTGATATCCCTGGTGGCCGCCCCTGTGCCCTCAGACCATTGGTTCCTGACCCCTTACTTAAGCACTGAGCACCACATGGTCCAGGTTCTTCCTCCCTGACTCCCTTCAGCCTATGGGAATAAACCCTTGCTGGAATTTATCATACAAAAGGACCTTCTTGCCTCTCTTTGCTGAGCTAGCCATGGTGTGTGTGGTGTGTGGACTTGACTGCTTTGCCTGAATGCCTAACCCAAGCAGCCTTTCCAAATGAGATGTTTATTGGGAATTAGGTAGCAGCACCTGCTATCTAAATCTCACATTGCTACACCACATAAAATCAAACTATATTCAAATCAATAAAACAACCTAGAAACTACCCATACCAAACATATTTAAAAATTTAAAGGGCCCTCGACTACCTCAGCTATCAAAAATAAACACTTATATATTTCACATTAGAGAACGTGATAAAACAGAGAAGCTTATTTATTAGAACAATAACTCAAACAGTCTGACAATGGGAAAAAAGTCAGCATTTTTGTTATATACTTTATGAATGTAGCTGCATGCTACTACTGAAAACAATGTTGTTCATTGAATGAACTAAAGTAGATGCCTAGAAGCTTTCTTGACAAACTGACTCAAAAAGAAGTCTGGTCATAAGATGGCTCCTTGCTTTAGCCCTTTTAAAAAATGTTATCTGGAAACAAAAGGAAAAGACAAAAAATAAGGCAGCTAGATTGTCTTGCTTCTTTACAAAAAGGAAAAATTTAATAGGTTTAAAATAGAATTTTCATTTTACTTGAATACTTTCAACATATTTTTCAACAAGTATTTACTTGACTATTTTCAGCATCCAGTGTTATATGACGTGTAACACAGTGTAATTCAAGAAGATACAGTTAAACAGAAATATTCTTTTTCTTTTCCCCAGTATATCCTTATGAAAAGGAGAAGGAAAAATTTAGGAGCTATAAATAATTAGAAACCCAAATAAAATGAACACACAATTTCTTTCTTCACATCAGCATCTGAAAAGCATGAAGTAGGAAAGATACAGAGGTACAGACAGACCAAAAATTAAAAGAAACCATCTAGAAGAAGAAGAAAATGAGCCTTATTCATTGAATTAAAAATAGAATCTGACATACCATAAAGCATACCTGTTGGAATATACAAAAAGACCTACAGAATTCCCAGGCTGGTAACTGCAGTGAGCTAAGCACGCATCTGTATAGAGCAGCACCAGTCCTTTTCCCATTTTCTTGACATGAGATGTCCTATGGTACAGGCATTAATGGATATAATGTATTAAAAACTAAAAAAAATCTATAGATACTTGTTCCTTGGGAAATAATTAATATACAGCAAAATATGTATGGCAAATTAATCTTCTACCTCAGTGACACCCTTCTAAAATACAAAATTTATATTAGAAAGAAGTTGTAGTGGCAGTACTGATAATTTCTCCCTTTTAAAATGCTTCTATCTGGTTTTCCAAAAATATTTTCTCAACTTTAAACAATAACAGAAACCACATCTTTCACAATTGGCAGATATCTGCAATTTGTATGTATCACATAGTGAAATACATTTTTAAAAAGTGTATAAAAATCCAGTTTTCTAACCCAGAGGTGTGATGGTTTGTGGATTTCCACCCAGCACTCAGACTTGCCACTGTGCAATAAACTTAAGTAACTTCTTTATGTAATTGATTATACACACCCAGCTACTAACATTGTCTTGAAATAACAGTATCAGTAGTGAGAGGCAACTTCTCAAATCACTCCAGAGGTCTGCTAGAGATCTTTTGTCTACAATCCTGAGTGAAGAAACTACCTCAAAGGCTTATATTAATTCCTGAGCAGATGAAGTAAAGTTTCTGACAGCAGTTAGATCACAGTGCATTTTGAATCATGGTGCACTGTGCCTTTCAGAGCATATTCAATGTACAAATACACGGAATTACTGGCTAAAAGCAATCAATTAGGAAAACCTTAGAACCTTAGTAGAATCTTATTAAGCTTTAGTAGAACCTTATTAAATCCTTACTAGAAAAATGTTTATAATTAAGAATCTCATATCTTAAGAATCTCATATATTATCTGCTAAGTTCACCTACTCAATTCCACACAGCCTGCTTCCTGCCCACATTTAAAGATATTCAGTGTAACTTTACATCCACTAACAATTTACTGTGCCATAATTAGTACTTAGGTCTCCACATCTCATTTTGGTTTCAGTTCAGAGTGGACGAGACTATGAGACATATTACCCCCAACAGGAGTTAATAGGAAGTCAATATTTTCTTAACCAAGAGCCCCTTAGCTTGCTCTGTGAAAATTCTTAGACATTAAACTTAAGTTCAGTAGGTCCAGTAGAAATCTGACTGCCCTAGGTTTTCCTTTCAATTCTATTGATTTTGTCAGTGAATAGATATGCAAGCAGTTAACAAATTAACATAACAACTAAAACCTGAACACTTATTATAAGCATCAAAAAAAACACATTAGGGAGATTAGATGCAACTAAAACATAACCCATCTCAAGTTGGTCTTGCCATCAAGGGTGAAGAAGGGGAAACAAAGAGATAATTCAAATCTCTTCTTAGCACCATTTTTGGCATAAAAATGAGACTAATAAAGCACTAAGCCCCAGAAATGTTCTTGTAAATTACTTTAGGAAGAACAATACAACCTATTTAAAACTTTTTCTACATTGCGGTCAATGTGATTTGCAAACAGAAACATTTTTATAGTTCTAGTAAAACTTTTTATTATGAACTCTGGTATTCGAGTTCTTGTGGCTTCTCCTTGAAGACCAAAAAGCAATGTCCATCCATGCTTCAAATTATAAAGTGACAACACAGAAAAATTTTGAATAAAAACCTCATTTTAACAATTTTTTTTTATAAGAATGAAGCTTTTTTCTTGGATATGGAGCAGAATCTCATTATCCCAGATGGGACAACAGATGTTTTTAATATCAAACACTTAACTCAGGAGCATTTGCCATGGTAGAATACGGTTAAGTTAGCTCTGTCCAACTGCAAGAATTTCTGTTTTTTTCACAACATTCTAGCAACAACTCCAATGTTCGCAAATTAAATAACAGGCCCTGTATATTTTTGTTAACAAATTTGTAAGACACACTTCACGTCTTTCAAAGATTTGGCAACTACTGCACATATCCTATTTCCTTTTAATCTCCTACTCTTCTATCTTGCTCCTAACAGCTCTTCTTTTAGAAAATATAACATGATACAATCTGAATAACAAAGCATATATTATAGAGTTTTGAAGCTTCCATATTGACACAGCATACACTTCTATACAGTCAAATGAGCTAAGTTAGTCTGCATAAGTGCATTAGTATTGCTGATTTACAGAACTTCTGAAACCCTATAAAACCTCAGTGCTACATGTTTCTGAAGATAGCGGCACTGAAGCTTAATGCATGGAGTACATTGTTACTTGCTGGATGACCTCACTTACTGTTTTGAATGTGATCAACAGGCTGTTCCTTTATCTACAAGCTAGACAACACAACAAAGTTTTTACTGAAGAGAAAAGTCTCCAGAAGTCTTCTGAAGATTAAACTCCCAAGGACAGTAAACCAGTCCTTTCAAAATTGCTGCCTGCTGTTAAACTAATTTTCTCACATTCAAACAATGCTTGACTTCATAGACAAAATGTAATGGTACTCTAAAGAAATAAAATAAATAGTAAAATGAACTTCAAACAGGTAGACTACCATAAATTTTCCAGAGCATGAGTATATGATACAGAATTAACATCCAAGGTTCTTCCAAAGTTGTGTGCTGTATTTATTGGTGTTTTCTAGACTAACTGGAATAAAAAGAGATGCAATTTTCACTTACTTCAACCTCTGCTTCAGGCACTTCACAGTTATTTCAAGCAGCCTCTGATCTTTCTATTTTCTCTACCCTACTTCAGATGTTCTGAATTTCCTCCAATCCCTGTTTCAAACATGCACTTGTAGCATTCTCATGCTCTTACACTGTGCCTTGCACTGAAACTTATCTAACTCCAGCAAGAAAATAACATTTAAAAATCAATGCATAGCATGCAATTATTTACAGAACAGCTCTGACTCTCCTTGTCTTTCCATTACATTCAGTACTACTCTGTCAATCATACTGACACAGAACACTGCCACAATAATAACCATCACCTTGTTTGAAAGACATATGTTTAGTAAATTTTCACAAATTTTAAGAAAATTCTGTCACTATGGTAAAGGTCATAACAGCTGTATCCTTCAATAAGTTCTGCTCATAATATTTCTGTGAAGATCAAAAAACTTCATGGCCAGTCTATATTCACTATGGATACCACTGCCACAGCAAGTCAGGAACATGCAATTCAATAGAAACACAAACTGTGACTCAGTTACATTTAGCTGCCTAAAAGAACCAATAGCAGGAGAAAAATAATTTTGTTGGAAAGTGATGAAAGGTACTCACTTTTACACTCCTGATGTTCGCTTATTGTACTTTTAAGAACGTTGTAAACAGCTATTATGGCTAGGATCAGATTTAAATCAGGTGTCTTTGAGTACTCAGAACAAGCTTTACTAAATCACTTTTTCTGCTCTACCTTGTAAGGAAATCTTTAAACAGAAGATTTAATTTCAGACCATCTTTAAGAATTAGTACTTAGCCTTAAACATTAGGAAACATTACAAAACAACAAGGTATCAGCACAAATTGAATCCAATCCTATCCATTTCAGCCTCACAGCTGCAGGACCAACTGACATTTAACAACCACAGGAAGAAAAGCGCTCTCTTGCAATGCAGTAAAGCAACTGCAAAATTTTCTTCTGCAAGGTCAAATGAAGCAGTCAGAATAAGATGGGAAATGCCTCAACATATCAGGAGACAGTTCCCCAAACTAGAGTCCTTTTTTGCCATGTTCCCCAAACTAGGAGTCCTTTTTTGGAATTTGGGTTGTTATTCAGTCTACAGTGACATATTTGGAAAGCTAACAGTCACAAAGGCAAATGTAAAATACCTTAGTTTCCCTGAATACTACATATACTACATATATGAACTTCAACTGCAACTCTTAAAACTTCTGCTTACATGTGGGCAGTGAAATATTTTGGAAGGAGGAATTTGTGATTTAAATAGTAAGACTTCTTTGGGTGTTAGGTGCAAATATTTAGGCTCTAAATATTACTTGTTCTCTTAGCCTTAAATTTTGACTTCTAGCTACCTGCACTGCCATCAGACCTTGGCTAGCTTCTTAACCTCAAGAACGTATTTTTTGTCATGCAGATTCTTGGTGTTGGTTTTCTGCTTTTCAGATGAAATCCAATATTTATCTGTCAGTCTACACTGTTCTGAAAAGTAGCCTGTCGCTTCAAAAAATAAAATGTTTGAAGGAGTCTGCTAAAATCTAGCACAGATAGCTTAGCCCAGGACTCAAAAAGATTAAGCTTTTACCTTGCTTCATATGACATCAAAAATACTACAGCTGCCTGAACAATTTGAATTGACTTAAGGTTTTTGTAACTTCACTGTTTGCAAATACCTTTGAAATTCTCCAGTGAATTAATTGGAATCTGGGTTGTGTATCACTTACCTGAAACACTTAACTAGATGCTGTCCAATTCTGTAATAAAAATGTCATCAGCATAAATTCTGATGCTGATGCATCCAGATTATTGAACTCAGGCACACAGTTAAAGCAGTACTGTTTGGTGACCTAAGACTGCACAGTTTCATTACTAATAACTTTAGATTTATCATCTCACATAATTACTCTGTATTTCTTCATAATTTGGATAAGGTAATATTACCAGAAAAGGGAGAAACATTTCCACAACATTATTTGCTATAGCATAAGATACCATAAAACACCCTCCAGTGACACTCTCTGACGCTAACCAGTCAGTCACATTCATTCTCCTGAAGATTTTTTGCAACAAATTAACTCTTCTAATTATTTATGTTCTCTAAAGATACATTCTGAAAATGAATCACATTTTAATCACCTGATGTTTTATATGCTTGTGTTATCAGGTAGGTAACTTTGACTCCAAAATTAATATCCAAATTGTCTAATGCAATAAACCTCTCATTTTTCACAAAATAAAATGTAGACTTATCAGCTAGAAAATAATTTAAAAAAAACAAAACTGTATCCTCCTAATTTTTACTGTAAGTAAAAATGTCAGCTTACCAGACTTGTGCTTCTTATGTTTTGCTTTCTTTTTAATTATAAATAACTTGTTCTGGATCTCAGATTTATATGATTTGAATGGATAAAGGTGAATCTCACGCTTTCTTTGCAAGTCATCAAGTTTTCTCTGTAGATTTTCATTTAAAATATCCTTCAATTTCTTTTTTTTCTTTTTCTTCTTTTTTGCGATCATCTTATTTAGTTTCTTATTATTTTGCAGTAAAGTCTCTAGCACCATTTCTTTAGCAGATTCATGACAATTTCTGCCTTGGTTTTCATTATAAGTGCCGTTGACATGCATTTGGCAAGCTTTCAGTGTGTTCTCCTTGAATGGGCTAAGCTCAGATCTTACCCTGGCCATTTCAGTGCAATCTTGTCCATTCTCCACATCTGTTATTTCTTCTGAACTAGGGTGACCACCCATATCAACAATCTCTCCTGAAGTAATCATATTACTGAAGTTCTCTTTGTAACAACCAGGTTTTTTGATGTCACAAACTCTTGAGCCTTTTATTTCACGGTCAACTTTCATATCCTCTGTAGTGACTCTAAAGCTATCTAAACGTGTTCTTTTTTCTGGACAGATTACAATGTCCATACTTTTCTCTCCTTCTGTCTTGGAATGACACAGCAGTTCTCTCCCAGCAGAACTGACCTCCCCATTGCTTTTGCTTCCATATTCATGTTTTACTCTTTCCGATTTAATACGCGGCACTTTTTTAACTTTGATGGGAAGAGATGGGAATTCAGGAGCCTGAAAAGGTTTTTGTTTGTAAATTCGAACATCTGCACCACAGAACTGTGGAAAGTGAACATACGCATTTTCCAAACAGTCATAACCAAGAATTACTTCTCTGCATTCATGGATAGGCTGACCTAGCACTGCATCCTGAACATCCTTTTGTGTTTCATAAACAAAGTCACAGAGACCTTTTAGCAGCCATACTTTTTGGTAGAATGGTAGCTCATGAAATGGTTTTTCCTCCAAGGGATTAACTTCTCCAAGCACTTTGAAAAACTGGGGACACAATCCAAGTTTTTCTGCAGCACCATTAGGATTGTCAGTCTGCCCCACAACAGTATACCAGTGTTGGACTTTCTTTCTGAGTGCTGCTTCCCAAGTCCTGTAGGAAAATGTAGGCCTGCGATGTAATGTAGGTCTGCGATGAGGAGGACTTAACAAAGAGGTCATTATTTTAGATAAGAAAACATTACACTGAGGCATCAGAAGACAACGTTCTAATTCATAAAATATGATTTCAGGTAAATTTAAAATCTGTTGTGCTAAACAAAGAAAATGACCAATAGCTGGAATCTCCCACATTGTCTCCATCCTTGTAGGTGCTGCTTGAGCTAAAAGTGATTTTTCCCATTCTTCTATTTCTTTCTGACTAGCTTCTTCTGCTTCTTTTCTTTCTTGATCTCTCTGCCTATTAAAAGAAATTTCATGAAAATTCAGACATTGGGTGAACAAAAAGAAATTAGAGAGGAAAAAAATCAGAACTACAGTATGTCAAACATACTTATTTTGAAGTTATAAAGAGCATAGTAAAACTGAAGTTACTTCAGTTTGTCTTATTTTGCAGTGCAGAACGCATCAACCAAGATGGGAAATTATTGTAGTTTTTTTCTATCACCACTAGTCTAAAAAAGGGGAAAAGATAAGAAGAAAAGCCTGGCATATATCAATAGTTTGAGTTGTTTAGATTTTCAGGTATTAAAAAAAAATACATTTACTTCCTCAATTCCTTTTAATCAGAATTAAGTATTGCTGACAAACAATACATATAAAAATCTCTGAAACAGATTCCAGGTAAATCTTGTTTCCAGCTGGTTGCTCTGTGGTTCATGTCACCTGCCTCATACACAAGTACAAGTCACCTTCCTCAGAACAGAAGTATACATGCCTAACTGCTAAGTGCTTCATTTACAGCCGTTTTCCCTCCCACCCAAAGGTGTGCTACTAGTCAGTTTCAAATGGTGGTCAAAAAAGAAACAAGTATCAGGTCACACAAAGTATGTGAAGTAAAATAATACCAAAAATAAAATGTTATTACATTAATTGGTTTGCCCTCACCTGAAAAAATGTATTCAGATCTGGTCCCCCTATCTAAAAAACAGGATAAAGCAGAAATAACATGCATTCAGAGAAAGAGGTTATCAGTAACCAGAGACCTGTAAAAACTGGGAGTCCACACGAAACACTAACAAGAGGAAACATGACAGCAGTATGTAAACCTCATATGATATAATAGGAATTTCTGTTTGCTTTTGTTTGTAAAGTCATCATGAAATTTAAGGACAACATTTGTTAGAAAAATAAATGCTTCTATTTCAAATAATTAATTACATATAGATTACCATCTAAGATACAAGACATGTCAATTTATTTCCAAAGCAGAAAGCTGGACATCTGCATGAATCACACAAACATCAAAAGTAACCAACAGAGAGAAACATTTTTTTAACACTGCTGCATTAGTAGACTAACATTTTTGCCTGAAGGCACAACCAGATTCCAAAAGACAGGATTAGGGTTCCACTGTACTTACAGAAAAGTTTTTTAGAGCTCATCCTAAGTGTCTTTTATCTTTTTCTCTGAAGCTTCTATCACTGGTGAAAACTATCACCTGCCTCTAATACAAATGTGACCTGCCACTGGAATTTACATATCCTTATTTCCAAATTGTGAACCTCCAACTTTATTTCTTCATAAACAAGCAATAAACAAATGGCATATATTCATTCAGAGCATCAATGCCTTCCAAATTCAGCAAAAGAGTAATGATAAATTAAAATGTTTCTTTTGACAACACAAAGCTAGCGGCTTCTAGTTTGAAGGGCATGTATTTCAAGCATTAACTATTGACTAGCTATCTTAACAATGTAAAAAATGCAACAAACGTAGCTTTGTCCACATTTTAGTATCAGCACAGGAGAAACATGCCATGTGTATGCAAAATGACATAAAATAGAGTAAGACTCTATTACAATACTTCATCTTCTATAATAAAATTAAATGTTCAGTGACTGGTTACCATAATTTGAACAGAAATTTTTAATACTACATACATGCATGTCTGTTATTTATATATCTAGTAAGTACAGAAGGACAGACTTATGTAAAACATAAAAGGTAAAAGCAAACAGGTCAGTAAATTCTTAACTTCAGTCTCCTGATGCAGCATTAACTTAAGAATATAAAGACAAAATCCCATTTTTCAGCACAAATTTCTATTAGCCATTCTTGATGAATAAACAGTTAAATTCAACAATACTACTTGCACAAGTAAAGTGGGCATTATTTTTATTCTGATTTATGTTCTATTTAAATTTGCTAATATTGATGTAATAAAAAAACCTGAAAATAATAAATAAAAATAATTAATGTCCACATGAGGCAGAGGAAGAAATTATATTAAGCAAAAGTGGTCTGAAACATAAATTTTATAGCACTATTGGATCCCACTCCCTCATTCCTCCTAAATGTAAAACATACTTCCCAACAACCTCCTACCACCAAAAGGTATGAACTCTATTAACATATGGCGACAAGACTAAATAGTGAGTACACGATGAGATGGAACATATGTAGAAACAACAACATTTCAGTATTGCTTAATTTAAAAAAAATGTAGGTGATCCAAAAATATCATCTTTGCAAGCAGTTTCAACTTTTTACCAAGTAATAGTTTAAATCAAGGCAGAATCGTCAAAATAAATACAATACCCAAGAGTCACCTCTGCTTAGATAAAATTACAATTATATCATTTTGAAAACTGTTTTTCAAGGTTCTTTTTCAAAGAAAATTGTAAGTTGTTTCACTTGTAAAAAGTTTGCCTTGTTTTTAAGCTGTTGTTTTACCACAATATCTGATGTCATTCCATTCTTAGCAGACATTCAAGAAAAAAATGTAAATAATAGCACTTTCATATCTTCATTATTGAGGTCTTCCTGCTAGCATCCTTTGGAGGGCATAGCTTTTTCCTGGGGTGGTTTTATTCAAGAGGATGAAGGGACATAAAGAGAGAATAGGACACAGGGCAAGGGAGCAGGGGAGATGGAAGAGAGAAAACGGAGAGGGAGGTAAGAGAGAGATATTTGGTATTTTAGTGACACAAATATCCTGAGAAATTCTCTGGACATACATACTTAACTGTTAAAACCATGTATCTGGATATACTCAAAAGTTCCAGATCCTGGGCAAAATATGGTTGATTCTACATAATGTTTCACGATAACAGAAAAAGACCACAACTAGCTTGCCTCTTTACACCCTAAAATTTTGAACTGTACCACTTATTAAGAAGCAGTAGAAATCTGTCAGTAGATAGCTGGTTTAATATTTCTTTGACTCTATTGACCTCTCCAAGTAATGATGCTTCAGATATCTTCTCTCAGTTTCATTTCTCAACCGCACCATGTTTTCAAAGAATTTTGGACCTCTCTGTGCCAACTGTTTCCCAGCTCCACAAAAATTTTCCAAAAGTACCTTTTCTGTACAGCAACTGTAAAAAACCCCTTTTGTTTCATACTTTTATTTACTTTTACTAGGAATATGTTTGCATACATGTATTGGACTTACAGTAGCAACAAAACTATTCTGAAGCTGATTTTTCCATGTTAAACAGCCATATTTCTAGAGCATATCTGCAAGTTGTTTTGCAGCTCAAGTGGCATCTGACCTTAAAACTCAGCAAACATGATACACAAGAAGAGAGAACACCTAAAACAGAGTTCAGACATAACTCCCTACTCTTCTTATAATTTCCTCTGTTATTTAAGGAAGCAGACATATATCACTAGCAAGTTCCTTCTTGTTTGCAACAGGAGATTTCTTGGTGGGGAGAGGAAAAAAAGACTAGATTTTATTTTGTTCTCCCATTACCATGTCTCACCTACTTAGGTGTTGATCCACAGGTAAAAGGTCAGACATTGGAACTCTTAATGACAAGACACAGAGAACTGTTTTAATTCACAATAACTTGTTTCTACAAACTTTTAAAAATTAAATAGAAAGTTACATACAGATTAGCAAAATTACATATTATTCTAAATTAAGCAAAGATTTAGAAGTCAGAAGATACTAAATTTGGAGCTGCCCATATACCCTTACTTCTGTATCTCAAATATCATAAATCATATTATTACACACTCTATATTTTTCCATTGAATGTAGTTAATTCCATGCTCATAACACCCTCATAAAAGCAAGAGTTAACTATACAAGCATACATTATTCCATAATTTCCTTAATTAAATTACTAACTTGCAGCCAGAATTCAATTCAAATGCTTTAATGAACATCTGAAATTTATCCCAGGATCATGTTTTCAGAGATGAAAGACACAGAACTACCTACATAATTTTCAACAAACTAAAGCCATACAGACAATTTCCACTGAAACCAACCAGTTAATTATCTGCCATTCATTGGTTGGCTTAAAACTTTCAGTAGGAATCTATATTTCAGTATCTAACTCACTAGTGAATCATTTCCAATTATAAAATAATTCGGCAACTATTTGTTGTTAACTAATATGTCAACTAAATTAGTTGATTTGTGAGACAGAGATCTGAAAATTCTAGCTCATTCTACATATATCAAATTGCATTTTAGAAGGCATTTAGTGAACACCAAACGCTGTGTCTGGTAACCTTTAGCATATTTTGAAAGCACTACAAGTATCTGGGGCCCCTTGGTGATA
>VZUI01020198.1:13569-34182 GCA_013401135.1 Cettia cetti | reverse complement strand
TGGATGGATGGATGGATGGATGGATGGATGGATGGATGGATGGATGGATGGATGGATGGACGGACGGACGGACGGACCTCTAACTGAACAAATGTATTTCCATCTGGACAGTTGGACATGCTCATACCCAGCCAGACCCAAAAATGCTTTTCTTTTTGCCCCAAAGGCTCCTCTTGAAAACCAGCAATTTCACACCCTGCCTCACCCCCCCTCACGCCCCTGCCCTGCCCCCACAGTCCCATCTGTCTGGGCTCATCTCTCAGCCCAGCCTCTGAGAATGGGGGAAGGGTCTGGCCCAATCCTGACTCCAAATCCATGGAAAGTGGGGAATAGGGTGGGGCTTGAGGAGGGTGGGGCAGGGGTGTGAAATCGCTGGTTTTGGAGAGAGGCCTTGAGGGCAAAAAGTACATTTTTGGGGCATTTATGCCCATGGGTGGAGGAGGAAAGTGTCTAGCTGGGCAGGTGTCTGTCCATCTGTCTGGCTGCATGTACAGTGTCTGTGTGTCCAGCTGGATGGACAGTTGTCCAACTAGATATCCAATAGTCCCTCTTGGCTGTGAATGTGACCAGCCATGTGTCCATCCATAGAACTGTGTCTACCTGTCCAACCATCTCTGTGTCCATCCCTCTCTCCCTCCCTCCCTCCCTCTGTCCATCCGGCCATTTCCACACCCCATCCATGTGTCCTGAATCCTCCAACCCCGCCCCACCCCAGGCTGCAGGCTAGGGAGCAGGAATGAGGACAGATGGACATATGGATGGTGGCACGGGTGGGCACATGGATGGACAGACTCATGTCCAGGTGCCCAGCTGGATGTGAAACTGTGTCCAGCCCAAAGATGACCTGTCCATGTGTATCTGCCACTGTCCAACCATCCACAGAGCTTTCCACGTGTCCAGCCGGCCCTGCAGCCATCTCTGTGTCCATCCGTCCTGGCTGGACATGCCCCTGTCGCTGTGTCCATGATGTTTCTTCCTTCCCTCCCCAACCTGGGGATCTGGGGGGCTCAGAGGGGACAGAGCAGGGGGTGTCTAGCTGGACACACAGACAGGAGCACACTTTGGGGCTCCTGCTCCCCCTGCCTGTGTAGGGGGGTCCTGCCTGTGGGGGGACAAGGCTGGAGCCAGCATTGCCCCCCTGGGTCCCCTGGGATAGGGACACAGGGATGGACACACGGCCCCTGCGACCCCCAGCCCCACGTCCAGCTGCAGAGCCTGGGGACTCTTCTGAGTGTGCCCAGCTGAGCCCCCAGACCCTGGGGGCTCCCACCTTCCACCTCCATCTAGCAGCACTTTACCTTCTGTTTTTACCCCTAAACAGGGGCATCTCCCCTGCCTCCACACCCCTCCTCAGTGGGGGTCAGCAAGGAAGGGGCTTCTTAGGCTTTACCCCAAATATTGCCAGCGGCTGTTTTGGGTGGGATTGAAAACCTTAAAGCACCGTTTTTGTCCTTTATCAATTCATCTATCCCCACTTTTAACACGTCACACACTCAGCAGTAATTTCAGTCAGGGAGCATTTCAGTCCCCCCCGCACAGGGCTCCAGCTCTGCAGGGGCCCCAAGACATCCCCTGGGGAGGAATCTGCAGCATTCCCCCTCCCGCGAGCACCAAACCTTACAAAATACTGCATTTTATTCCATCTCTTTCCTTCCAGAAATACACTTTTTACACCATTTCCGTGCTGTCTCTTAAATAAAGGCTGGGCGGGGGCGGGGTCACTCGGGGGGCGGGGGCGGCCCTTCGGCCGGGGGGGCCGGGGCAGCGGCCGAGGGCGGCTCGGAGCCGTCGCGGGGACGGAAGAGGAGCTCCCCAGCGGGGATGACCTGCTCTGCCGGCCAGCCCGTGGCGCCATAGGGCTGGTAGAAGTCCGGCTCTGCCTGGAACATGACGAGCGCCTGGGCCGTGTGGATGCGCACGTGCTGTGCCAGGCTGCTGGCGTCCAGGAACTTCTCCCCGCAGGAATCGCAGGCGTAAAGGATCTGCGTGTTGGGGTCTGCCGGGGGAGAAAGAGAAACACGCACAAAAATGGGGGAGGCGCTGGGGTGGTGTGATGGGCTGAGCCAGCCGGGTATTCCCAGAGGCGCTGGGGTGGCACGATGGGATGAGCCAGCCTGGTATTCTTGGTCTCACCTGCCTCCTGCACCTGCTTCACTGCTTTGGTGATCTCCGCTTTAAGCGCTTCAGTCTCATCCGCCGTCACTGCGGCCGCCACGGGCACCACTGTGGGGGACAGGGACATTGTGGTGAACTGGGAGATTAGGGGGGCCTGGCTGGGCAGGAATTGCCCCCGCAGCTGTGGATCCTGCCCAGTGCCGAGGTTGGGAGCGGCTCCAGTGGGATGTGAGGCTGCCCAGACCCGGGTGCTGAGCCCTTGGATAAATCGCCAGCACCTTTGGGGGCTCCAGGACCTCCAAGCTGCCCCCCATGGAAAAACACCAAACTGCCCTCCCACAAATGAATCTCCCTTCTGGGGTGACTCTTGGGCCTCTCGAACTGCACCTCATGGATAAACCTCCCTTTCAGGACTGCCTCAAGGCACCCAAGCTGCTTCCTAGGGGTAAGTTTCCCCTCTGGAAGGGCTCCTGGGATCCCCTAGGCTGCCCCCCACAGAAAAGGTTAAATTAACCTCACTTTAGGGACAGTTCCTCCAGCTGCTCCCCACAGATAAGTTTTCCTTTTGGGGTGGCTCATGGAATACCCAAGCTCCTCTCCAGGGATAAAATCTTTTTGGGATGGAATCCAGGACATCCAAGCTACACCCCATGGATAAACCTCCTTTTCAGCACACCCCAAGCTGCATTCCCACAGGTAAATTTCTCTTTTCGGAAAACTCAAGTCCCCTAAACTGAACCCCATAAATTAATCTCCCTCTGGGGACAATTCTGGGCTCACCCAGTTGCTCCCTAAGGGTAACTTACCATTTCAGGACTCCAGGATCTCCCAGATGGCACCCCACCACTCATTTTCCCTTCTGGATGGCTCCCAAGCTGCCCTCCATGGATGAAGTCCCTTTAGGAACCTCATGAGACCCCCAACTCACCCGTGAGCTGCGTGACAGCGGTGGCAGCCAGCGCCTCGGTGGCCAATGTCATCATGTCATCGGATGCCACCGTGACGATGTTGACCTCGTCACCTTCCTCGGGCTCCAGGATTTTGATGCCGGCCTTGCCCTGGTGCACGGTCTTCACATGGGAGCGCAGGTTGTCCACACGGTTGAAGCCACGCCCGCACTTGTCACACAGGAATGGCTTCTCCCCTGGGAAGAGGACAGGGAATGGGGGTGTGGGTGAGGGGGTGATGCTCGGGGGCGGTGCAGGGTTTAGGGAGGTACCCACCCGTGTGGATGATGATGTGCTTGGACAGGTCACCCACGTTGACAAAGGCTTTGTTGCAGACGGTGCATTTGTGGGGCCGGATGTTGTCGTGGTGACGGATGTGGTTGGCCAACTGGCTCGACTGGACAAACCTTTGGGAATGACACCAGTCACCACAATCCATGGTATCACCTCAAATGGAGGTGCCCCCTGATATTCCACCACCACTGAAGTGCCCCTCCCGGTATTCCCAAGGGGAATCCTCACCTCTTCCCACACCGCTCACACACGTAGGGCTTCTCCCCGGTGTGCTGGCGCACGTGGGCAATGAGGGAGCTCGCCTGGGTGAAGGCTTTCCCACAGATCAAGCACTGGCACGGCTTCTCTCCTGGGGAAACACAGGAGAAGGTGGGCGGAGAGCACGAGGTGAAGGAGAAGCCCCCGGGGAGGCAGGAGCGGAACTGTACCGGTGTGGATGCGGACGTGGCGCTGGAGTGCGCCGGGGTCGGCGAACTGGCGCTGGCAGTGCACGCACACGTACGGCTTCTCCCCACTGTGGATCCGCAGGTGCCGCTTCAGGTTACCTGGGAGCAGGGCAGGCTGAAGGACACTGGATCCTCCTCCCCAGAGCCCCAGAAGCTCCCTCGGGAAAGCCTGGTGCTATTGAGGGAGCAGGGACTGCGCAGGGATCAAGGCAAATTGGCTGCACCTTGCCTGGGATCAGGCAATAACATAGAAGAGGAGACAGCCAGGACAAGCACCCAGTGTTTGAGGGGATCAAAATACTCCACTGGAACCATTCCAACCCTCTGGGTCTGCAGCAGGTTGGGAGAAGATGGGAGGAGACATCCCCATCTCCAACATTTGGATGAGAAGCTCATTCCAGGGTGTGGCTCCATGGGGAAAACCAGAAATTCATGCATGTACTGCAAACTCAGGATGAAATCCTCTGGCTCTGATCCAGCCCTGGAATACTCCCTGCTCCCCCCAGACCATCCAAGTCCCATCACTCAGTCCCACAGCCCCCCTCCTCCGTGTTACCTGATGTGGTGAACTGCTTCCCGCACTCCCGGCACTTCAGGGGCCCATCTGCAATGTGGATCTTCAGGTGAGCCTTCAAATTCCCCACCTGAGGATGGAAAATAGCATGGAGAGAGCCCCAAACCACCTTGTCTCCCTTCGGAGCAACCCAAATCCCCATGGATCCCTTTTGGAGTGGCCTCTGGGACCTCCAAGCTTCACCCATGGATAAACCACCCTTTCCAAGCTCCAAGACCCCTGAATTGCATCCCATAGACAATTCACCTTTTCAGGACCACTCTGAGACCCCCAAACTGCATCCCATAGATAATCCACCCTTTCAGGACCACTCTGGAACGCTCAGCTACACCTCACGGATACACCACCATCCCTGGACAGATCTGGGAGCTCCAAACTGCATCCCATGGACAAATCTCCCTTCAAGGACCGCGCTGGCCCAGCTTCCCAGCGCACCTGGTTGAACTTCTTGTCACAGTGGGGACACTTGTGCTCCTTGTCGGTGTCGTGCGTCTCCAGGTGGCGCATCTTGGAGGTGGGGTCAGAGAAGGAGCGCCCGCAGTAGTCGCACTGGTAGGGCTTCTCCCCACTGTGCACCAGCTGGTGCCGCTTCAGGTTGCCCGAGGTGGTGAAGAGCTTGCCGCAGTCCTCGCAGCGGTACCGGGCTTCGCCCGTGTGCCGCTTCTTGTGCAGGTTCAGGAGGCTGATGAGCCGGTAGCTCTTCCCGCACTCCTCGCAGCCGTACGGCTTCAGCGGGCTGCGACGAGGGGGAATGTCACAGCCAGCACTGGGGTCTCCCAGTCCGAGTGTCACCCCCCCAGCCAGACCCACAGGAATCACGGAATGGCTTGGGTTGGGAGGGACCTCCAAGCTCATCTCGTTCCATCAGACCCCACCTGCCACTAGACCAGGTTGCTCCAAGCCCCATCCAACCCTGAACACTTCCAGGGATGGGGAGACCACAAAACACCACAAAAGGGAAGAACAATCTGGACAATGCTCTCAGACACAGAATAGGATTCTGACAGTGTCTGTGCAGGGCCAGGAGCTGGACTTTATCGTTATGGATCCCTTCCAGCTCAGGACTATTCTGTGACTATGAAGGAGGCAGAAGGACAAATCTCCTTCCAGATACCCCAACACACTGGTGGATTTCCAAAAGATTCAACCATTCCCAGCAAACCTCCTATTTTTCAGGTGTCTTTCTTTGGCTCCACCTATACCTGTGTGTCTTCTCATGGGCCTTGCAGGCGGCCGGGTCAGAGAAGGCCTTGTTGCATTCCCTGCACGAGAAAGGCTTTTCCCCGGTATGGATACGGATGTGGCGCTTGAAGTTCCCGGTGTGGGTGAACTCCTTCCCGCAGTCCTAGGGATGGAGGGACAGACACTGTCACCCTGCTGTCCCTGAGGCACCTGGTGGCACCTGGAGATGCTGCCCAGGAACCCAGCCAGCCTCACCTCGCACTTGTGTGTGACGGAGCCATAGGCCTTGGACTCAGTGCGGTCGCTGTAGGTGCCGGAGCGCAGCAGGCGTGGCTCCCCTGAGTTCTCCTGCCCAGAATCCGTGCTTCCCGACTCGTTATCCTCAGTGTTTTCCCCGTTCTCCAGCTGGGTGGGCTCCTCCTCGGGGATTTTACCCTCATCTTCCTCCTCCACTATCATCTCACCCTCTTCCTCCTTCCTTTCTGGTTTCATGTCTGCAGGACAGTACAAAATGGGGATGCTCAAATTTGGGAGCGGCAGCAGAGGCACAAAATCCACCTGTACTTCCTAACCTAAGGAGACTGGGATTAGGCATCCCCTGTCTGAAGGGAAGTCACAGAAACACTGAGTTGGAAGGGAAGTGAAAGTTCATCCACCATCACCTTTGCCTGGAATCACTTTGAATTTGCAGGTGATTAGCCCTAAATTCCCAAAGCCTGTGCAGGCAGAGGAGAATTTCCCAACTCTCCTGGCTATGCTCCATGAAAACTGCTCCCAGAGGATCTGTGCCTCACAGAACTCACACTCAAACAATTCATTCCACAGAAAACAAGGGCTCAGGCTCTGCCCAGCTTTGCCCCAGCCCTGCTCACCAACACACCTCCTGTCCCGGCAGTGTCCATGGCCACAGGGCTGCCGCTGCCCACCGCGCTCTCCGATGGCTGCGAGAGCCCAGGAATGTCGGCCTTGGGATCCTCCTGGATGGCAGCGCCTGTCCCTGTGAGCACCGGAGTGTCAGGACAGAGTGTGCTGGGGGTGACAGCAGGACCCAGGGTGTCATCCCTCAGTGGCTCACCTTCCTGGCCAGCTGGCTGCTCCACAGGTGCCTCGGGCTGTTCCGCAGCCTCTGCCTTCTCCTCCTTCCCCCTGGTGTTGGCAGCAGCTGCTTTGGCTTTGTCAGGCTCCCCCAGAGCTTCTGCCACTGCCGATGTCTTGGCATCGGCCATCGCCTTGTCAGCTCCTGTGAGGGAACAGGCAAAGCCATCCAGCTGCTGCTGTCAGGAGGACTCCTGAATCCCATAAAATTTACAGAAGCAGCGATTTTTCAACTGCTGGTGCTGCCCAAGAGGATCAAACCCCATCCAGATGCACCAGATGAACCCGGGAACTGGGTTTGCAAGGTAGCCAAGGAGCATAAATGGATAAATTTTGGACTGCATGAAGCATGAGTGGGTAAATCTTTGCCTGGGAGAGGGGAAGCCAGGAGTGTACATACCGATCTCTGGGGGCTGCTGGTGCATCCCAGGGGGATTTTCTGGGGGCACAGAGAGAGATTTAAGTGCGTTGCAAGCGCTGACAATCTCCTGCATCTGCAGGAAACCTGCCACAGCCAGCACATCCTCCACATTGTCAGGGCTCAGGCTCAGCTTAGCCGTGTACATGAACTCCAGAACATGGCCCAGGCCTGCAGGGGAGAAGACGCAACCAGAAATGAGCCCTCACCCCTCCCTCTTTCATTCTGAAATGCTCAAAATAACAAGTTGAAGAGCCTCCCTCAAAGCCTGTACACTGAATTGTGTTGTTTAAGGAGCTGGGAAGGATCCTGGGTAAAAATTCCAGGCCTACCTGCGGCATTGCTGATGTCCAGGTGCACCACATCCTTCTGGTCCACAAAGAGCATGCGGAAATAGTCGCTGCAGGCGGCCAGCACGGCCTTGTGAGCCTTGAAGTCAATGCCATCCACCACAAAGGTACAGTCGCAGAGCAGCCCCAGCTGCCGCTGCTGGTTCAGCTGCTCCAGCACCTGCTGGCTGTGCTGAGGGAAATCCATGCCTGTGGGGAGGGAAAAAACCCCGGGATGGAGGGGTGAGGTGGGTGGTGAAACCATCGAAGGGGTCGTGGAGAGATCACAAAACACAACCTGACTGCCCTGGCAGTTAACAAAATGGCCCAGAAAGGTAACTCAGCTCCTGTCCTGGCTAAATCCAACCCATACCCGCTCCTAGAACAGGCACGACTCCAACACAGTGCTAAGAGTTGATGGAACAGCCACGATGGTTTTTAGCCACCCTGACAGTATTCAGAACACAGCTATTGCTCCTCAGCTGGTCCAAACAGCAAGCAGGAGCTGTCACCTCCACAGACACAAGTGTCATTGTCCCTCTGTGTCACAGCTCCTGCCAAGGCCACAGCATGGAAGTGTTTGTCCAAACCTTCCAGCTCCTGCTCTTTCCAGTTGCTCATGTCACGATACTGAGGAATTTTTATATTTTATTACGTGTATGCAGGGAGTTCTCCATGCTTGGAGCACAGCTCTGCCTAAGGAATGCTGCAAATTCTTGGAAACATGGCAAAACCCCAATTTTCCAGCAGGTCCTTCTCAGCAAAGTGCCACACTGTGGATTTTCTCCTGAGCTGCATCCGTGGGGTCAGTGAAGGGTTTTCACTTGGCTTTGTCTTCCAACAATGACTCTGGTGCTGAAGGGACTGTTTCAAGGGATTGTCAAGGAGGGAGGAGAAAGGAAACAGGGACTATCCAGTTATTGTTCATGCAGGAAGTCCCTAAAGCTCTGGATGCTTTAGCAGGAAGGTTATGGCTGGGGGAACAATCCTGGATTCCATGCTCAATGTCCCTGAAAGTTTCCAGCCCGTGGAAGTTGTTTTTCCACTTCACCACCTCTTAAATCAGGAGTTTCCAGTCATGAAAAAGCGAGAGGTTTGGATCCACACCACCAGGCACTTCCAGTTCCTGTTCCCTGATCAGTGGTCAGAGGGAGCCTCCTCCTGTCAGCTGCAGGTGTCAGCAACGCCTGGGGAAGATCTTCCTCCCAGGGATTCATTCAGCTTCCACAGGCATTCCCAGTGTGGGTGGGAGGCCAGGACCTCTCTGACAGCATCAGATCGCGCAGAGAGAGAGAAAATTCCACTCCATTTTGTCGTTGCAATGAGCTCCCTGCCCTGGCTTTCCTCCAGCTCTCCTAACTCGCCCAGCCTGTCCCAAAATACATCCCTGACAGCCAGGAAAAACAGCACTTGTCAAAAGTACTGTATAGTATGGCCCAGTGTGGTTTGCAAAGCTCTGGAAAAAAGGGGAAGTGTTTTCCCTGCAGGGTAAACAAGACTGTGCTCTGTGCTTGGAGAGCTCTACGGGACAAGACCTGAGGAATCTTGACAGTTTGATGCACTAAAAGAGTATTTTGGGGAATTTGTGAGAGGTACTTTGAGTCTGAATGATGATTTTTAACATTCCAGGATTGGACTTGTCATGGCTTTGCTCCCCAACCTTGAGAAGGAAGTAAAAATCCAGGAAACTCAACTCCTCCCCAAAAACCTTCCTATTTTCTGTAGTCTCCTCTGTAATGTCACATTCCAGCTCCCTCGGAAGCGCAGGAATAAGCTCTCTTGGATAAGTTCTCTATACCCACACCCAGCAGCCAATGTCACCTTTATCCACTAAAATCCCCGGCTCTGAAGTTTAACAATCCCGAACACCTGGGCCCAACCCCAGGACTGGTGCCTGAGCTCACCCCGGTGCAGCAAGGAGCAGAGATATCCAGAGGATTGAGGGCCAGAGGATTTTGCCTCTCCTCCAGAGATTTCTCCTTTCCAAGTGTTCAGGTCAGTCTCTACGCAGCCATCCTGGGGAAAAAGGGATGAAAAACTCGAATTTGAAACCTCCAGTCTTGGGTGCTGAAGGCGCAAAATTACTGATGCAGGATTGGGCACCCTCTGATTTCCCCTCAGGGGAGACAATTCCCCTCCCAACCTCTCCCTGACAAGGCTGTTGAGTCTCTCATTATCCAATTAATCATGGAAAAGTTCATTATAAGCCCACCCACGCCCACCACACAGATAAATACAGCAACTGCAGTCCCAGGGAGTTTCCCACGCAAGCTCTGTTGAGCACTCTCGCTAATCAGCAACATTACCTCTCCCCTTCCCTGCAACATGAACATCTACCTATTAAAAACCCCCAAACCTCCCCAAATTGGAAAAAACAGTGATTTTAAGATTGCCTTTCACGGCTGTCAGCACCCAGCCATCCATCCTGGGAAGATGAAAGGGAAGAGGGGGTTTGTTTCCTACCCACCGTCATCTCTCGCCTCATGCGTCAGCTCGGGGAACAACACGGCCCCAACCCTCGCTGCCTCTGCCCACAGGGGTCTGTCCTCATTTCCAGGAACAGATCCTGCAACGTTTTTCATGAAAAAAGTAAAGTTTAGAGCTGAACTGAGCAGAACAGCTCCATGTAATAATGATATGGATCATGGAATAGGGAAAGGCTGCAGAGCATTTGCTCGGAAGCGGAAGGCGAGCTGTGAGAGGGGAAATGATCACAAAGAGGAAAAAATGTGGTGAAAAGGAAATAAAATGAGAAAGACATGAGAGGAGGGGCATCCCGTACGCCCCACACAGAACAGACATCCTGAAGACACCTTGGTTATTTGGGTTTCAGGTTTATGGATGTGCTGGTGCTGCTACGGACACCAAGACATCACCTGAGACTGAGATCTGCCCTGAAATCCCTCCTGTGTTCTGCAGCACCCAGGGAAGACAAACCCTTGCCTCCTCGGGGAAAGACACCCTTTGGAATGCTGGCTGAAAGCTGGAATACCTCAGGAGAAGCCTCTGATGCAGAAACAAAACTAAGGAAACACGGCTGGTCTGGGAAATGTGTCACCCATGCCTGCCCGCAGAGGGCATGGACAACCAGGAGGGGCTGTCACATCGCCAGAACAAGGGAAAATTCCATTTTCCTTGAGGTTTTCCTCGTTCCTGAAGCGCGGGGATGTGTCTGGCGCTGGCTGGGGCTGTGACCCCCATTCCCCACCATCCGAGAGGATCTTTCAGCGGCCCGAGAGGACAGTGATGCCCCAAGCCTGGGGGACACACGGCTCCGTTCATGGCCTCGCCCCGAGTCACCTCACGGCTGGGGGTGGGTCACATAGCGGACACGGACACGCTGGGGAGGGGGTGCAGCCAGGAGCCCCTCGGTGCCCTCACGACAGCCGCTCGTTCCTCCGACAAGCGCGAGCCCCCCTGCTCCCCTCATGACATCCAGAAGCCCCATTCCCTTCATGACAGCCCCCCCCCACTCCCCTACGACATCCACCAACCCCCCATTCCCCTCATGACAAACAGGAGCCCCCGCTCCCCTCACAGCGGCCAACAAACCCTCATGATATCCGGCAGCCCCTCGTTCCTACAGCGAAAACCCCCCGTTCCCTCCCCGACAGCCGGCAGCCCCCCGTTTCCCAGGGCCCACTACCGGGACGTCCCCCCGCCCCCCCCGCAGCCTGCCCTCAAAGAAGCGGGGACTGCGCACCGGGGTGACCCCAAAACCGGCTCCATTACCCCACAGCCAGAGATCAGCGCCGCAGCCCCCTCCCCTCCCAGTGCCCGTGTCCTACTCAGCCCTCTCCCCAGCTCCTCCAGCGCTCTCTCGGGGCCCCCATGCCGCACCTGCCATGCCGGGCCCGGCGGGGTCTCACCCGCGGCCCGCGGCCCTCACCGTGACACCGACCAGACAAAGGGCGCCGCCATCTTGGCGCCGGGCGGAAGCGGCGTCGCCCCGGCCCGCCCAGCGGCGGCGTCGTCACTGCGCATGCGTGGCGGGGCCGCTCCGCTTCCCGCCGCAGAAGGGCCGCCATGACAGTTGGAGGGGGGCGGTGCTGAAGGACAGAGAGGAGGCGTGAGGGGCCGAGGGGAGCCGTGAGGGACCGCAAGCAGCTGAGAGGGGTGAAGGTCCCGATGCCGGCGCCACCGCCGTGTTCATTGCTAGCCATGTTCCCAGTCGCCACATCACCCCTGTTTAAACACCCCCGAGGTGACGATTCCACCACTGTCCCAGTGCCTGACCACCCACTCCGTGGACGAATTTTCCGTATATCTAATAAAAACCTCCCTTGCCACACTCCCTTGAGCCGTTGCTCTTTTCCTGTCACTTGTTCCCTTGGCTCGATCCTTCTGTCAGGGAGAAGGTTCCCAGTTGTTAGAAATATAACTTTCCTAACTATTTTTAATTAATTGTTTTAATTAGCTGTAAGCAGCACCCACTGTTGGCCACCACTAGTTAAGGTTCTCCACAGACTCTTGTTACTCAGATCATTTAATCACCAAAACCTTAAGTTTGTTAAAACTAACACTGACAAGCGTCAATAAAGATTGGATATCTGGGATCTTAAATTTATGGCCCTTCTAGGACGTTGGAGTAACCAGAAAATACAGAGGAAATTAAAGTCTGGAAAGCTGGAGATTCCCTATCTGAGGAAAAGATGTTAAAAGGACTATAGAAATCAATAATCAACAGAGGACAGAATGCTAAATACTAAAGAGAATTATATTACTTAGAACCAATTAACATTAATTTGTTTGTTTGCTGAAAACGTGTAAGTAAGTGAAAAAGTTTTATACCGGGCTATGAGGATACCCTTAATCCCCTTGTCCAGAACGTTGATAAAGAGTTTAAACACATCCCAAAGAATTGGGGTTTTTTTCCCCCCAGTTTTCCTGCCACAAACGAGCTGCTGTGGGGTGTGTTTGGGGCTGGGCTGAGCCGGCCCTTCGCCCTCTGCACATCTCCCCTGTCCCCGAAAGCAATTTGGGAAGAAATAGAGCCGGGTTTTCCCAGTTTCTTTTTCCTTTCTCCGCATATCCCTGAGTGAGGGCCACTAGATGGCAGCCAGTGACCGGCGCTGGGCTGGCATTTGGGGGACCGAGCAGCCACGTCCCATCGCCGGGGCCCTATCCCGAGCTTCCCGGGCCTTTACTGCCGATAACACCTTCACTGATCACTTCTAACCCTTTTTCCTGCAGCGGCCGGTGCCCTGAGTGACAGCCAGAGCAGCCGTGCCTGGGACGCTGCCAGGTGTGTTAATGCCAGTCACGAGCGGTTCGGGGTCGGACGGGATCGGGCTGCCCCGGGGCGGGAGCGGCAACACGAGCCGGGCGCTGTGTGTAGCCATAAACAGGCGCTCGCCCCGAGCGGGCGCCTCGCTGTTGTTGGTACACACAGGGAGACGGAGCCAGACCCTTCCTGGAGGGAGGTTCTGCCCTCCCCCAAAAAGAAGCCCTTGGGTCTGGGGCCGTCATCCCGGCTCGTGCCGGCCTTGGGGCATCCCGAGAGTGGTGGGTGAGGATGGGCGAGGGGAGGAGGAGGGTTTGGTGCCCTTCCAGGTGGGTCAGCAGCCGAACAGCTGAGGGAATGGCTCAGAAATAGAGCTTCGGGGAAGAAATGAGTCACCCCGGGCTCGAAATAAACAGGGCAGCGGGCGCCCGAGCGGCTCCTAGTGCGGATTTTTGTCGGGATGGCGGAATATCCCTTACCGGGACACCCTTCGGGTCTGAATGCACATCCCTTTTTGAGGGTAAAGCATCAAGGAAACATCAAAAAAAGAAAAAAAAACCGAAAAAACCGGAGAAGGCGGTAGTCAGACATTCTCAATAATTTATCCCAAGCTCTATATACAAGGACAAGCTCTGTCGGAGGGTTGGGAAGGGAACCTGGCTCCCGGCAGGACTCTTGGCACCCTGGATCTTCCCCCTTCAGCACGCGCCAGCTAAAAATTGCCGGAGCTGGGACTCCCCTCCGGAGTTTCTCCGGTGGGTGACGGGGTGCGTTCAGCACAGGTCTGACCCCACTCTGGAGGGAGCGTTCCCATTCCCTAACCCACATCCCACCTCTTCCCCAAATCACCCATTTAATTAGCGAGGGAGGGAAAAGGGGGGGGGGGGGTGTGCAGGAGCCCCCCGACCCCTCAGATCTTGATCTCAGTCCGGAAGGTTTGCTGGACGTGCTCGGAATGCTTGGCCGGCCGGCGCTGAGCCCGGATGGTCAACATCCCGTTGTCCCCCAGCGAGGACGACACGGACGTGGGGTCCACGTCTTCGGGCAGCTGGCACTTATGGGTGAAGGTGTTCATGACGGTGCCATCGGCAGCCAACTGGGAGGGGGAAAAAAAAGTGAAAAGAGGCGATTTGGGGGTGCAAGCAGAATGGGGACTCTATCCCCTGCGGTCACCATTAATTAATGGTGAATTAAACCCCGCTGGGGCTGTGGCCGCAGCTGCCTGGGAACTGGGTGGGAGCTGGGTGGTCCCCGCATCCCCTGATGAGGATTTTCAGGTCCCCCGCTTTAGGGGTGAGCAGGGAAGGGAGGGAGCACCCCACCTTCTCGGCGTGCACCTCAATCTGGTTGTTTGAGGTGGTGACGATGATGTCCTCGGGCGCGAAGTCGCTGACGTCCACCGTGAACTGATAGGTGTTCCCCAGGGTCTTCACGACGCCCGTGTTACCGGGGCGAGCTGCTGGACAGGGTTTGGGCGGGGGTCACAGCCACGGCTTGCTGAGGATCCCCCCCAAATGCCTCCTGGGTGCGCCCCAAACTCACCTGGGAACCCCAAGGTTTCCCCGTGGGGCCGGACAAAGCTCCCGAAAAGCTCCATGGTGCCGGCGGGCGAGGATTTCGCCTTCACCCACCGCTTGCCCCACCTGCGACCCCCAGCTCCCGCCGAGGGGAAGAGCGGAACCTCCTTCCTTCCTTCTCCTCCTGGCGAAGGCGGCGTCGGATCGGTTATTTAGGGCTATTTCGACTTGACGAGCTTTTTAAAGCCTCGTTAAGGCTCCCGGCCGCCTGCCAGACCTCTCGTAAAACCGGCTAAATTTAGGTCTTGCGCTGGAGACGGTGGAAATTTTTCCCCTCTCCGTCCCCCCCCCCCCCCCCCCCCCCCCCCACCGCCATGGAATGCGATGCCTATTATTAAGGAATAATCCTGATAAATAATTAAAATGCTTATTAAATCCTCCCCGCCGCGGGATGTACGTTGGGATTGGGAGCTGGGGGTGGCGGAGGGGGGAGGAAACCCGGCTCGCTCCGGCCCGAGCGGGTCCGTCGGATTCGTCAAGGTCGTTTTTAATGAGCTCGTTTGCAAACTCAGTCGGGCAGTGGAGGCGGAGGCGGGAGGACGGGTTAGGGGGTGCTAAGAAAAAAAGGGTGCAGCCCCCAAAAAACGTCCCCGGGATGGAGCCCGAGCGTCCCGTCGCCGGGGGGCTGCGGGGGGAGAAGGAAGAGGAGGAGGAGGTGGAGAGGGTGCTGGTGTCGGAGCACAGCTGGAGACCCTGCCCCACCGCCCGGAGAAGGGTCCGAGGTGAGACCCCCACCCAAAATGTGGGTTTCTGGGGCGGGGGTTTTTGAGAGGGTCAGCACCCTGTTTTTCCCCTCGCAGGGTGCTTGGAGTGGGTGAAGCGGCAGCTGTTCCGTGTCGGGGAGGATTGGTACTTCCTCTTCATCCTGGGGGTCCTCATGGCCACCATCAGCTTCACCACGGACATCATTGTCAGCAGACTCCACTTGGGTAAACGAGGGATCCCCTGGGGGGGCGTTTGGGGGTTCACCGAGAATATGGAGGGAGGGGTTCTTCCGGGGTGTGCATCTCTCCTCCGGACACCTGTCCTCCAGCCCACATGTGGCTGTACCGAGAGATCGGGGACATCGGGGTGCTCAAGTACCTCTCGTGGACCCTGTACCCCATGGCACTGGCTGCCTTCTCCACCGGCTTCTCCCAGAGCATCACCCCGCACTCCGGAGGTGAGCCAGCTGCACCCTCACCTCCCTGGCTCCCTAAATGCCCCCTCGGCCATGGGGGACCCCTAAAATTTGGATCCTGACCCCTCTCCTCCCCCGATCCAGGTTCTGGCATCCCGGAGTTGAAGACCATCCTGATGGGCGTGGTGCTGGAGGACTACCTGGCCATCGAGAACTTCGGTGCCAAGGTGGTAGGGCTGACCTGCACCCTGGCATGTGGCAGCACCATTTTCCTCGGGAAACTGGTGAGGGATCACCTTCTGAGCTCCCAAATCCCTCGTGGTTTCAGCTGGTGCTAGGGTGGGGAGGACGCTCAGCATTGTGCTCCCCTCCAGGGTCCCTATGTCCACCTTTCTGCCATGGCTGCAGCATATCTGGGGAAGATGAGGACCACAGTCACGAGGGAATATGAGGTGGGGGGGGGTGCCACCGCCCAAAAAATGAATGGATTTGATTTTATACCCAAGAAGTTGGAGTTGTGCCTAACCCCCCCACCCTACAGAACAAGTTCAAGCAGCATGAGATGCTGGCGGCAGCTCAAGCCATCGGGGTGGCCACAGTCTTCGGGGCACCCATCAGTGGTGAGGACCCCCCCTAAGCCTACCCCGGGCACCTCTAAGGCTTGCCCTGATCCCTTTCCCCATTTTTCCAGGTGTGCTTTTCAGCATCGAGGTGATGTCCCCCCACTTTGCCGTGCGGGATTACTGGCGTGGCTTCTTTGCTGCCACTTGCGGCGCCTTTATGTTCCGGCTCCTGGCCGTGTTCAACAGTGAGCAAGGCAAGGCATGGTGGACAGGATGTGCCCCCTCTTCCCCTTTACCCTCCCCCCCGGCATTTTTGGGGTGCTCACCCCCAAACCCACACCCTCATTCCTGTCCTCCCACCCAGAAACCATCGCTGCTCTCTTTAAGAGTGACCTCAAGATTGATTTTCCCTTCGACCTCCTGGAGACCTTCTTTTTTCTGATTTTGGGGTACGGAGGGTCCGGTTTTGGGGTGTTGTCTGTGCTCTGCTTGTGCCCTGCCTGCACCCTACCTGCCCTCTTCTCACAGGATCATCTGTGGGATGGTGGCCTGTGCTTATCTGTTCTGCCAGCGCTGGATGATGGTGGCTGTCAAGAAGAACCGGCTGACAGCCAAACTCTTGGCTACCGAGTCTGTACTGGGCGTCCATCCATCCGTCTGTCTGCACCCTGCACCCTTTGTGTCTGTGTGTCCATGCTGTGCAGGTTCTGCGTGTCCCTGTGTCCTTCCCATACACCATGGGTGTCTGTGTGTCTCCCATGAAGCACCCTGGGTGTCCCTCTGCCCCCCCCTCACACCCTGTCTACCCACCCCATCCACCCTGGCTGTCCATGTGTCCCCACTGCACCCTGCCCATCCACTCTGAGTGTCCCTGTGTCCACCCTGTGCACTCTGTCCATCCATGCATCCACTCCATACACCCTCCACATCCACCCCGTGCACCCTGAGTGTCTCTGTGTCCCCTCCCTGCACCCCAAGTGCCCCTATACCCCCTCCCCCCCATGCATGCTGCTCACCCCACCCCATCTGCCCTGGGTGGCTGTATACCCACTCTGTGCATCCATATGTCCCCCCGCATCGACCCTGGGTGCCCCAATGTCCCTGCTATGCACCCTGCCCACTAATCCCGTCCACCCCACGTGTTCCTGGGTCCCCCTGTCTGTCCATCTGTCCGTTCCCACGTGCCCAGCTCCCTGTGTCCCCCCTGCAGCAAACCCGTGTACACAGTGCTGGTGGTGCTGCTCCTTGCCTCAATCACCTTCCCGCCTGGGCTGGGGCAGTTCATGGCCTCCAGGGTGAGTGGGGACATGTGGAGCTCCTTGGGGACCCCAAAACCTCCCAGCAGGGGCTCAGGGTGTCCATTTGTCCATCTGTCCAGCTCACCATGAAGGAATATCTCATCTCCCTCTTTGACAACCACACGTGGGGTTCACGGGCCCACAATGCCTCAGGGGTGGCTGAGCCTGGGGAGCTGTGGCAGGAGTGGGACCATCCCTCTGCCACTATCTATGGCACCTTGACCTTCTTCCTGGTCATGAAGGTAAACCATGGCCCTCCCCAATCTCTGGGTGGGCTCCCCCTAACTCTGTGTCCCTATGGAGTGACCCCCCCCATTGTGTCCGCTGCCCCCCCCCCAGTTCTGGATGCTGATCCTGGCCACCACCCTACCCCTGCCAGCTGGGTACTTCATGCCCATCTTCATCTATGGTGAGTCAGGGGCTGGGGGGGGACATGGAAGGAGACATCCAGGACAAGGAGGACATGGGAGGACAGCCATGCCAGGGGAGGGGTGCAGGGGGTTCATTCAGTCCTTGGCGTGGAGATACTGGGGGTGTATCCAGCCCTGGAGGAGGGTACATCCAGTCTGGGGAGTACAGGGCAGGCATCCAGCTCCAGGAGGGCTGCAGGAAGGTGGTCGCCTCTACCTCCACCATTTTTGGGGGGGGGGGGCTCCTGGGATCTCCCCACCTTCTCTCATCTCCTAATTTTAGGAGCAGCCATCGGACGCCTGATAGGTGAGGTGGTAGCCCTGCTCTTCCCAAGGGGGCTCCGTTCAGAAGGACCCCCACGGCCCATTATTCCTGCTGGCTACGCCCTGGCTGGTGAGTCTGGGCCTGGGGGACACCCCCACCGGAGGGGGACACCCACCCCATCCCCTGACACCCCGCTCCCCCACCAGGCGCAGCCGCGTTCTCGGGCTCGGTCACCTACGCGCTGTCCACGGCCCTGCTGGTGTGCGAGGCCACCGGGCACCTGGGCCACATCCTGCCCACCGTGCTGGCCGTGCTGGTGGCCAACGCCATCACCCAGAAGAACCAACCGTCCTTCTACGACGCCACCATCATTGTCAAGAAGCTGCCCTACCTGCCCCCCATCCGCAGCCGGCACATCGCGTAAGCCCCCACCCCAGAAAGCCACGTTCTGCAGGCATTCTCCAGGAAATGATGGAAATTTGGGGGGTTTTGTGCTCACCAGCTCCTACCGAGTGGTGGTGGAGGAGTTCATGGAGCGCCAGGTGGTGGCCTTAGCCAAGGGGGATGGTTTCCAGGAGGTGCTGGTGGCCTTGGATGCCTCTGCTGATGCAGAGTACCCTGTGGTGGAGAGCACAGGTGGGATGTGGACCTGGGGGGTTCACTGTCACCATGGGAAGTGTCCAGCGAGTTCCTGGCCTGTGTCTCCTCCTGCTGTCCCCATGCTGTCCCCGCAGTGCCCACTTGATATTCCCATGCTATTTCCATACCTATGGGGTGTTACTGCAGTGTCCCCATACTGCTCCTGTTGTGTCATTTGATATTCCCAGAGTGTCCTATTCCCATTGGTGTCCACTTGTTGTGCCCTCAATATTGCCATGGTGCCACCTCAGTACTCCCATACTGTCCCCATGGTGTCCCTGTATCAGTGCTGTCCCCTTTGGTGTCCCCATGCCGTTCCCTCGATATTCCCATTCTGTCTCCACGGTGTCCCTATGGGGTGTCCCCACGATATTCCCATACTGTCCCCATACCATCACCCTGCTGTCCCTATGGGATGTCCCCTTGGTATCCCCAGTACCTCCCCCTGCTATTCCCATACTGTTCCCTTGGTGTTCCCCTGGTACTCGATCCTGTCCCCATCCTCTCCCCCTCTCCCCTCTCTCCAGAGTCCCCCACTCTGGTGGGCACCGTCAGCAGGTCCCAGCTGGTCACCTTCCTCCAGAGCCATGAGCATCCCCAGGCCCCCCAAGGGGGAAAGGTAAATGGGGTGGGGGGCACCCTACCACACCCAAAAAGCTGCTTTTCCACCCCAAAATTAACATGTCACCTTCCTCAAGCTGGCAACCCTGGGGACACTTGGGGATGACTGCACCATTGAGCCCATCATGCTCCAGTTCTCCCCTTGGACCTCCTTGCACCAGGTTTGGGGGAGGGAAATGTGTCCTGGGAGCCCCCCAGGTCTATGGCACACTGAGGGGACACAGTGAGGGTGACTTTGTCCCCACATGTCCCTGTTGTCCCTTTCCCAGGCCTATCACCTCTTTCAGCTGCTGAAACTGCAGCGAGTCTTTGTCACCCACACTGGGGAGCTGGTGGGAGCCGTGAGCAGGGCAGAGGTGAGAGGGGAAAGGGGGGGGGGGGGGGAAATATCCCCGGGGGGGGGGGGAAAAAAGGAGAAGTGGGGGGAGAGCCCCTGTGCCACCTCCTCTGTCGCCTTCCAGCTGCGGAGAGCAATCGAGGAACTCACCAACCCCAAGTGATGACGTTTTGGGACCACAGGGGACCCCTCCCCAGGGATGTCCCCCATGAAAAGAGGGGGCGGTCCTGACCCCCCCAGGCAGTGTGGGGGGTCTGGTTTGGGGGTGCTGGTTCTCCAGCAGAGCATTAAATACATTGACCCATCAATGCTTCCTCCCCTCCTTTTCCTTCAGCCCTGCTGGTTTCTTTCTTTCTTTCTTGCCCTCTCAAACCCAACCACAACGCTTAAAACCGCTCCGATCACCCCAAAACTGCCCAGGACATGCACTGACCTGCCCCAGTCTCTGTGACACCCCCCTATGCCCCCCTCCTAAAATTATCAGCACATAATTATTCTTATTTTCATTACTGCAGTTACTAAGGGGGTGGGTGTTCAGTGACCCTGAAATATGGGCTGAGTCGGGGGCCGAGAGTCCCAGGCCTTTGGTGACCCTCGGACTGGGGCGCAGCGGGTTTGGGCGGTGCATCGGGTGCTAACGAAGCCGTAATTAAGCCTGGGAGGTTAATTAGGCGCGGCGGGGCAGGTTGGGCAGGGCGGGCATGCCCGGGCCCGGCGCAGGACGGGTGAAGCCGGGTCAACGCCAGGGAGACACCCCAAAAGTGGGGCAGGAGCTGGGCTGGGCTCCGGGCTGGGCGCTGGGAGCAGGGCTGGGCTGCGGCACCCACGGGGGGAGCGAGGGGAGGGGTCCGCAGCCCCCAGGTGGCTTAGGGGGGTGGGTGATCAGCGGGGCAGCACTCACCGGCGGCACCCCCAGCCCTGCCCGTCACCCGAAAAGCCCCCCCATCCCCGTGCCTCAGTTTCCCAGCCCCGTGCGTTGCCCCGCCCTGGGCACACAAGCGATGAGGGAGGGGCTGCCAGGAGACCCAGTCCGGGGTGTCGTCCCCCCGATCCGGCCCCTCCGGGGCGCCGCTGCACTTTGAGCCACCGCTGAGACCGACAAACTCGTGACACCCACAGACCAAAATACCCCCAAATGGGGTGACCCCCCCCCCCCCCC
>VZUI01020198.1:0-13539 GCA_013401135.1 Cettia cetti | reverse complement strand
GCCCCCCCCCCCCCCCAAAACCACGGCTGTCGCAGCCCGATGTTGGTCCGCACACACCTCCGACCCGTCCCTTATTATGGTTTGGGACAGAAAAAAATGTCAAACCCCTTTTTCCGGCGTTTTCCTACCCAGTCATTTGCAGGCTCCGGGCAGCCGGCGCGGCCGGGCTTTGGCTTCGGGGGAGCGGCGGGGGATGAAAACGCCAAATTCCTCCTGGGTTTTGCTGGGGAAAGAGGCCCCGGATGGGAAACACTCCCGGAGCCGTGTGAAACCCTTAAAATCTCTGATAACTCCCTAAAAAACTCTAAACCCCTTAGAAAGCCCTTTTTAACCCATTTAACCCCCCCTTAAAAAATCCTCTTTAACCCATTTAAACACCCATTAAACCCCTTAATCCCCCCCCTTTAAAAACCCCCTTAACCACCCCTAAAAATTCCTAAATAAACCCCTTAAAAAATTAAGCCCCTCTAAAAAATAATGTAAAACCCCTTTAAAGCCCCTAACCCCCCTTACAAACCCTGATAACTCCTTCAAAAACCTTAAAACCCCCAAAACTTTAAACCTCCTTAACTACCCCTTGATGCTCCCCCAAACCCTTTAAAAATTCTTAAAACACTTTAAAAAACCATTAAAGCCCTCTCAAAATCCTTTAAATTCCCTTAAAAATACCCTTAAACCACCTGAAATCTAGGGGAAACCCCCTCTTTTTGCACCCCAAATTCCCTCAATCTTTGTGAACCAGTGGGAAAACACAATATTCTAGAAAACCAAAACGCACATATTTTTATTCAAACCCCCACAAAATCCCCATAAATCCATGAAAAAAGACGGGGGGGAAGCATCCAAGGGGTTTTTTTAACTTCCCCGTTTTTTTCTTTCCCAAACCTGACATGACCTTTAATTCCTCGCAATAAATATACAAAAATAGAATAAATTAGGTTAAAAAATACAAGGCAACACTGGCAGATCAGCATTAAAAGGGAAAAAAAAACACCCAAAAACCCGGTGGGAGAAGAATAAATAGGGAGAAAAAAAGCAAAAATAAATCAGTTTTGGGACTGAGCCCTTTTTTCCGTGAAATGTGGGGGGAAAATAAAAAGAAAAATCTCTCCCCCAGCTTCAAACAAGCTTGAAATTCCATTTTTTTTAGGGAGGAGGGAAGGGGCAGCACCTGTTTCATCCCCAGGTGCGGGGACAATATCAATAACACTATTAAAAAACCCTTAATAATTGCAGAAATAATAAATAAACCCCTCGGGGAGGGGGGGGTGGTCTTCATGTGTTGTTTGGAGGGGTTTGGGGTCAGCCTGGGGCCCCCCCAGCTCCCGCCTGCTCCTGCAGCCCCAGCAGGCTGTAGGCGATGCGCTTCTGGTGGCCTGGCAGCCGCACCCCGATCCGCTTGATGTCCCTGGAAAAAGGGGAAAACGGGAGTCAGGATTGGAGCCACCAGCCTGGAATAGGGCTGGGAGGGGCTGGAGCCAGCAACAGCCACACCCCGTGTTTGGGAGGTTCCCCAGAGCAGCAGGGTGGGTGGACACGGAGGGACACAGCTCATCCCAAGGGATGGATGGACACAGCTCATCCTGGTCTTTCCGGCCAAAAAAACCTAATTTTATCCCATCCCTCGGGCCATCAAGACCACAGAAGCGGTTTCCGTTCCCAGCACATCCTTGTCCCATGGGAGTCGGAGTGGGGGGTATGGGGACAGTGTGGGGACAGTCTGTGAATCAAGGGGACAGGACAGGGACTCACTCGCTGGTCATCTGCAGGACCTTCTCGATGGTGCTGTAGCCTGAGGCCATGAAGGTCTCGGTGTACTGGGGCATCCGGATGGACTCCAGCCACTCCGGAACCGAGCGGAAGGGGATGCCCTCAGAGCCGCTGGTGCTGGGCAGGCGGATGGACACCCTGCGGAGATGGATGGACAAAATGATGCAAAAATAGAAAGATGCAGAAAAAGTGGCGCAGAAATGTGAGGCTGGAAAAATGATGTGAAAACAGAATGGCGTAAAAATGATGCGGAAAGGAAACGATGCAAAAAATGATGCAGGAATGGAGCGATGTAAAAAAAAAAAATGAAAATAGGAAAGTGGGAGAAAAGTGAAAATCGGAGGCTGCAAAAAAAATGCAGAAAGGCAAGGACACAAAAATATTGCAGAAATGAATGCAAAAAATTATGCAGGCATGGAAAGGTGCAAAAACGGTGCAGGAATGAAAGGGTGGCAAATAGAGATGTGAAAATGGAAGGAGGGAAAAAACCACAGGGTTGAAAAGATGCAAAAAATAACGTGAAAACGGAAAGATGAGAAATTCTTCATAAATGGAAAGGTGAAAAAAAAAGCAAAAAACTGGAAGAATGCAAAAATAGTGCAGAAATGAAATGATGCAAAAATTGATGTGAAAGTGGAAGGTTAAGACGATGCAGTAATGGAAGGATGCGAAAAATTATGTGAAAATGAAAGGATGGAAAAACAATGCAAAAATGGGAAGATGCCAAAAAATAAATGCAAAAATGAGGTGATGAAATGATGATGCAGAAAAAACAATGCAAAAAGTGGAAATATGATAATGGGGAATTACCAAAAAATGATATGGAAATGGAGATGCCAAAAGTAATGTGAGAGTGCAGAAATGCAAAACCCAACCCAAAACTGCACCACTAGAGTGCAAAAAATGATGCACAAAATGCAAAGATGTAAACAAAACTATGCAAGAAAAAATAGAAGACACAAGGATGTACAAGAATCAGAGAATCCCAGACTACTTTGGCTGGAAGGGACCTTAAAGCCTGCTCCATTCCACCCCTGCCATGGGCAGGGACACCTTCCACTATCCCAGGAGTCTCCAAGCCCCATCCAGACTGGTCTTGGACACTGCCAGCAATCCAGGGGCTGCCACAGCTTCTCTGGACAACTGCCCCCCTCCCTCTTCTTGCCCCTCCTCTCCATCCTGGGGCTCCTCGCACTCACCGGGGGTCAAAATCTGCCAGTGCCTTGAGGGACTCGGGGGCGCGGATGAGTTTGTCGAGGATGCTGACGATATCAGTGAACTTGGGGCGCCGGCAGCGCTCCTGCTGCCAGCACTGCATCATCAGCTGGTAGATGGCTGAGGGACAGTCCAGCGGCGCCGGGAGGCGGAAGCCCTCATTGATGGCCTTCATCACCTACGAGGAGGAGGGCCGGGATGATTCCCCCAAAAAAGATGTTCATTCACAGAATCCCAGAATGGTTTGGGTTGGAAGGACCTTAAAGCTCATCTCATTTCAGCTCCTGCCCTAGGCAGGGACACCTTCCACTGTCCCAGGCTGATCCCAGCCTTGTCCCGCCTGGCCTTGACTGTCTCCCAAAACACTGGTGATGGTGGAGGGTGGGCACTCACCTCATGGTTGGAGAGCTCCCAGTAGGGCCGCTCGCCGTAGGACATCACCTCCCACATGACGATGCCGTAGCTCCAGACGTCGCTGGCAGAGGTGAACTTGCGGTAGGAGATGGCTTCGGGTGCTGTCCAACGGATCGGGATCTTCCCACCCTACAGCAGCATTGGGGTCAACCCTGTACCCCCAAAAAACCACCTCACCTTGTTCAACCACCCCAACACGACCAACCATGATGGACAATCACCCACTTTGTTCAACCACCCCAACACGACCAACCGCCCCTCACGTTGGCCAGCCACCCTTCCATGGCCACCCAGCCACCCCTCCCTGGCCACCACCCTGCCTCGGTGACACTCACACTGGTGGTGTAGGTGGCTTCAGGGTCATCTTCCAGCACCCTTGAGAGCCCAAAATCGGACACTTTGCACACCAGGTTGCTGTTCACCAGGATGTTCCTGGCAGCCAGGTCCCGATGGACGTAATTCATGTTGGCCAAGTATTTCATGCCAGCGGCGATGCCCCTCAACATCCCCACCAGCTGGATGACACCAAATTCGCCCTCCTTTTCCTGGGAAAAAGGGAGAATCCAGCCTGGAATCCACCTGTTATCCAACCTCTCGTTGTGGGTGTTGGAGGTTCCACCACCCCGTGGTCATTGCCACCATGTCCACCTACCCGCAGGAATTTATCCAGCGCCCCGTTCTCCATGTACTCTGTGATGATCATGAAGGGCTTGTCTGTACAAAAGAAAGACCCCAAAATAGGTAAAACTGCCCCAAAAAAATCTCCCACAAGCCCTCCCCAGATCCTTAAAACCCCAATGCCCCTCAAAAAAACCCAACCCCCCAAAACTACCCCAATCCCTCAAAAATAACAAAAAACACCAACCACCCCCAAAACCCCAAACCCTCCCAATTCTCCCCAAAACCCCAAGACCCCCAACTCCCCAAAAAAGTGATCTAAGCTCCCCATAAAACCTCCCAAATAAACCTGAATTCCCTTCCCAAAAAAACGCTCAGTTCCCCAAATTCCCCTTTGTGCTGTGGCTCAAAACACCCTATTTTTATATCATTTTTGGGGTGTTTTGCTGAGAAACTGGGGTGGTTTTCTGGGAGGGGACAGGACATAGAGGCCACTCACACTTGGAGACAACGCCCTCAAGGCGGATGATATTGTGGTGGCAGAACTGTCCCATGATGGTAGCCTCGCTCAGGAAGTCCACGCGCTGTTTCTCCGTGTACCCCACCTTCAACGTCTTGATTGCCACCGGCACCTCCTTCCTGCCACGCTTCAGGGTGCCCTTGTACACCTCCCCAAATTCACCTGCTCCGAAAAATGCGAGGCACCCTTAGCCCCCCGCCCCACCCCAATTTTGGGGCGTCTCTGAGGGGACAAAGCCACGCACCGGCACCGATGACCTTCTGGCGGGTGATGAAGGACGGAGGGATCTCAGTGGTGAACTTGAGCATGGCTTGGTTGGGGTCTTCGTAGGTGTGGGGGTCAACGTAGGTCTTGAGGGGCTTCAGCTGGTCTGGGGATGTCAAGGAGGGGGTCAGCACCCCTGTTACCCCCCCCATCCCCACTGTCCCCACTGTCCCATAGCTTACCTGACTTTGAAAAGTAGACGTCCTCAGCGGATTGGCGTGGCCGTGACCTCCTCCTCCTGCAGAAAAGCAGCATTGTATCCAAAAGATTATCCCTTGCCCATATTTTGTGGTGGGACAACATTCTGGGGTTTTCTGGGGGTCTCAGGGGAGTTTGTCCTCTTACCGCTGGAGGATGTAGAGGAGAGCGGCCAAGAGCAGGACAACAAAGACAACGCCAGCAACGCTGCCAGTGATGACAGCAGCTGATGCCATGGCCTCGGAACCTGCAGGGACCGTCCAGGTGAGTCCTGCACCCCCTGGAGCCCCCACCCCCACTCCCAACACCCCCTGGAGCCCCCACTTCCACTCCTGACATCCCCTGGAACCCCCACTGCTGACACCCCCTGGAGCCCCCACTCCTGACACCCCTGGCCCTCCTCACCCTCGGGCAGAGTCTCAAACTCATGCTGGGGGCTGAAGGCCCCGTGGCCATCGGCGGTGAGAGCCTGGACCCGAACCACGTAGGCGGTGGCTGGGGACAGTTTGGGCAGGGTGACAGAGGTGCCCTCGCAGCGCAGCACCGAGTAGCTGTTCTCATCCACCTGGGGACACGGCAGGGTGACATTGGGGTGACACACAGAAAGGGGTGGCACAGGCGGGGCAAAGATGGAGGTGATGTGGGGGAGGTGACATGGATGGGGCAGGGATGGAGGTGACATGGATAGAGGGATGAACATGGGAGGTGACACACATGGAGGCAAGGATGGAGGTGACATGGATGGGGAAGTGACACAGATGGGGCAGGGATGGGAAGGTGACAGGGATAGGGAGGTGACAGGGATGGATGGAGCTGATGTGGATCAGGGCAAGGATGGAGGGATGACGTGGATGGAGATTTCATCAATAGAGGTGACACAGCTGATGGAGGTGACACGGACGGAGGGGTGAGTTTGGGGATGTCAGGCTGTGTCACCTTCTTGCTGTAGGTGACCTCATACTTCCAGACCCGACTCTGCTGCCGTAGTGGCACTGTCCAGGACAGGACCAGGCTGGTGGCCGTCCGTCCATCCAGGCTCACCGATGTCACCCGGGGAGGCTCTGCCGTGGAGACACATAGGGACATCACTGAGGTGTCCCCACCGGGTCAGGGACATCAAGGAGGTGTCCCCATGGGGGACGGGAAAATCACAAAGGTGTTCCCATGTGGGGCAGGGACACCAGAGATGTGCTCCCACCATGGAGGGAAGATGTGGGAGCTGCCAGTGTCCCCTCACCTGTCTGGTTGACGCTGATGGTGGCACTGGCCACGCTGTGCTGGTGGCTGTAGGGGGACACCCCGTTCCGGGCCTCCACGGTGAAGGTGTAGTTGACATGCGGCTCCAGGTCGGTGACAGTGACCTCTGTGCCCGTGAGCCCCCGAGGGGGCTGTGAGAACCGGACCCCGCCATCGCAGGGCCGGCACTCGCCGCTCTCGGGCCAGCACTGCTCGCAGGTGACACTGTAGGTGACGTCCTCGCGGCCACCGGGGTCGGCAGGGGGGGTCCAGCGCAGCTGCACGGCGGCCCCCAACCCCAGGGCTGTGACAGCCTGGGGGGGTGAGGGAGGACCTGCAGGGTACACAGAGCAGGGTCAGGGGACAGGGTGGTGCCGTGTCACCTCAGTGAGGTGACACTGCAGTGTCCCCACTCCGGAGGTGACTTACGGGTGCAGGGATGCTCGGGGGGGTCCTCAGGGGCCCGGAAAAATCCATCCTCACACGGGCAGGCAGCGGCAGCGGATGGGGCGGGCAGGGTGTGGGAGGGACAGGGCTGGCAGCCCCCCGAGGACACTGCGGCCTTGAAGGTGCCGGGGGGACAAGCTGGGGGGACACACAAAGTGACACTGGTGAGATCCCAAATCCTGCTCCCCATCCACAGGATCAGCACGTGGCAGGTGAGGGGGAAGCACCCCCCAAGCATGCAGAGAGGAGTTTAGAGGGGTTCACCTCTAAACGTCCCCAGACATTTCTTTATTATTGGGGAGCCCTACCAAACCACTCCCCTCCTGGCTGAGCCCTGAGCCACTGCGTGAGCGATGCTGCAGGGGAATGAGCCAGGATGGGGAATTTTGGATCCAACATTTCATTTCTCTGACTCAAATGGGGAATTTTAGGGTATTTAATCTTATTTTGCAGCTTCTACTTTATTGGGATCCGCCCAGCCCATCCTTCACCTGTCTGAACTCTCCCACACTCACTACACTGGTGATGCTGAAGGATGAAGATCCAGGGCTGGGTATTTTGGAGCCAAAACCTCATTTCTCCAACTCCAAATTGGGGATTTTTAGGGCATTTCTCCTCATTTTTGCAGTCGCTGCTCCGCCCTTCTCCCAGTTGAGACCTTCCACACTCACTGCACTCAAGGCTGAGGATCCAGGATTGGAAATTTTGGAGCCAAACCCCCCACTCCTCTTCCCTTCCACTCCGCCCCAGGCACACACCAAGCTGGCCCATCCTCAGACACCCTCTTCCCCCTCAGTTTACCCCAGCCCGTACCTTGGCAGGTGTCTCCCAGGCTCTGGAAGCCGGCCCGGCACAGGCACTCCCCGATGGGCACGAGCCACTCGCCGTCGGCGTTGCAGTGCAGGGCCGGTGCCTGCTCGGCCTCCGCCTCGGCCACGCACGAGCCCCGCACCTCGGCCAGGGTCTGTGAGTCTGGCCCGGCCACGGTCTCCGGGAACCGTGCCATGCCCCGCACCACGGCCGGGCACCGCTTGTAGTAGACACGCACGGAGAGCAGCGCCACGCAGGCGCCCAGGTCCTGGAAGGCCAGGTAGAAGCCTTTCCTGCGGAGCGGCCCCACCGACCGCACCTCCACGTTCAGCTTCACGTTGCGGGTGGTGAAATCCTCCTGGACGGTGATCTCGTCTGGAGCAATGGTGTCGATCTTCCTGAACTGCCGCTTCTGGAAGTTGGTGCCGTAATCCACATCGGACTCGGCGTAGTAGAGGTTGAAGGTCTCCTTGCAGGAGCCGCCGCCGGCTGTGGGGAAGCTGTTGCAGTCGCGCACGGTGAACTGTAGCTCGATGAAGATGCGCTGGGCCACCCCGCGGTAGATCCAGTTGGTGCGGAGCCAGTTCTCCTGCTCGCCCTCCAGGACGTTGCACACGGAGTACATGTAGATCAGGGAGTCGTTGAGGACATTCTGCAGCTGGTCCCACTGTCCCCGGAGACAGAAATGGGGCTATGGGGGGGAATTGAGGCACGGCCCCCAGGGATGGGCTTGTCCTCCTCTCCTTCCCCCTGTTCCCCATCCCCATCCCTGCAGAGATCCCCAGACATATCCCAGTGGTCTGCAACCCCATGGATGTCCCCACATCTATCCCCATGGGTGCCCCTGGTCCCATGCCCGTGGAGGTATTCACACTTGTGGCATGTTCCTGTGGAGGTCCCTCCTTATAGATGCTCTGTCCCCATGGATGTCCCTGTCACCATTCCCATGGATGCCCCCAGGCCATCCCCATGGATATTTCTATTCCCATGGAGGTCCCCATTCACAACCCCCATGGATGTCCTCATCCCCATTCCTGTGAAGGTCCCCAAAGGTGTCCTTGTTCCCATCCCCATGGAGGTCCCCCATGGCTGTCCCCATTCCCCATGGAGAGGTCCCCTTTCCCCATCCCGGTGATGGCAGCAGGGCAGGACACCGGATCCATGGGTGCTCACCCCTTTTCCGTAGGGATGGGTGAGCCAGCCCAGCTCCCCGTGTGCCTTGGCGAAGTCCAGCAGCACCACTGTGGAAGAGGAGAGAGGACAGGGGTGTCAGGAGACGCCACCAGGACCCATGGATGGATGGCCCCAGGTCGTGCAGGTGTCACCAATACACCCCTTTGGCCCTTGGATGACCATCTGCCAGGACACATGAACGTCTGCTGGGACCCACAGACAACCCCATGGAAGTCCCCAGGACGTGTAAACACTCCTGAGATCCACAGATGTCCCTAAAATTCATGAATGTCCTGGGCACCCACAGATATCTCTGGGACCCATGAATGCCATCAGGACCCACAGATATCCCTGGGACCTGTGTCCATCCCTGGGACCCAGAGATGCCAGGAGGTTCCATGGATGTCCTTAAGACCCCTGGATACCCCCAGGACCCACAGATCCACCCCATTCCCACACACATCCCCGAGAGCCACGGAGGTCCCCAGGACCTGCAAACAGTTCCAGGTCCCAGAGATGTCCCCTGGACCCACGGATCCCTCCATTCCCGGCAGATTCCGCTGGAAGAAGCCCCCTGGGGCCGCCCCCAGAGGCGGGGAAGCCGCGGGGCCCGGCGGGACCTGCCCTGGCACGCCGAGGGCGGTGGCCGGATCCAGCGGCGGAGAGGAAGAGGAGGAAGAGGAGGCCAGGGAGGGAGCGGGGGCCCCCCCGGTGAATCACCCCCGAGGAATGTGCCCGGACGCCCGGGTTCAGCGGCGAGATGGGTCCGGCGGGGCGGATGGGCCCCCCCAGCTCCCACGGCTGAGCACGGACGGGCTCGTGGCATGTCCCAAGGGGGTCAAGTCTGGGAGGGGATCCCTAAACTTGCCTAGGGGGGACCCGGGTGGCTGCACCGTCCCCCCCGCGCCGTGTCCGGGGTCAGGAAGGATGCTGGGCGGATATCCCGGTTTTCCTGAGGCTGGAAATCCCCCCCGCGAGCCTCCGGAGAGCGGAAAGCGGCGGGAGCCGGAGCGGGCGGGGGGTTCCCTCCGGGTGCCCCCGGGGGTGGCTCGGGGGACACTCCCGGGGCTGGGGCTGCTCCAGGGGCGCAGCACTCACGGGAGCTCCCGGGACAGCGCCGGGGCCGCAGCCCCGACCGGGAGTCACCTGTACCCTCCGCGGCCATCATAATCATCATCAAATTCTCCGTCGCCTTCGTCACCCGGCCACGGCCGCCACCACCTCCAGTGCCACCGTCAGTGTGGCCACCAAGCCATCATCACCCTCAGCGCCACCCCCGCGCTCCGGAGCGGCATTCCCGGCTGCATCCATGCCCTGTCCCCCGCCCTGCCCAAACCTCGTCCCGATTCCAATCTTTGAATCCGAATCCCATCCCATTCTCTAAGTGAATCCAAATTCTACCCCCTCTGCTCCGATTCCTGTCCCCATCCCAATCCTATCCCCGTCTCAACCTTAATGAGAATCCCAATCCCATCCCATCCTCGTCCTCTCCTCAATCTGTCTGAACCCTAATCATAATCCCAAAATGGATCCCATCCCAGTCCCAATCCCGCTCCATTCCCTCCTCTTTAACTGCCTCCTCAGCTCACCCCAAATCACACTGGATCTCACCAGGGGAAACCAATCCTCACTAAACCCCCAAATCCCACCACTCTCCCTTTCCCCCCATGCACTTTTAAAACCCCAAATCCCAATATTCCCTCCTGGGAAGCACTTTGGGAACACACCCCAAATCCCACAGCTGCCACGGGGTGACCCCCTCTGCTGTCCCCCCAGCACTTCCAAAAATCCTAATTTTATGGTTATTACCCCATTTCTAGTTCTTAGGGAGTATTTTCCATCCTAGCCTCCGATTTATTTGCATTTGGGTTTGGATTCTTCCACCTTACCCTCAAAAAATGACGGATTAAAGCCGTCAGACAGAGTTTACAGAAATTTAATTAAAAAAATTTCAATGTATACACAAAAAAGCGAATTTTCCCATTTTTTTTGCTCAGCCCTCACAAACTAATCCCCAAAATCACTGGGGGAAGGGTTGTGAGGTGGAGGCCGAGACGCTGCTTGTTTTTCCCCAGCAATTTTTTGGGATTTTCCTGACATTGTTTTCCAGCTCTCCGGCCGGATCCTACCCGGCCCTGCACCACCCATGGGAAACGCTCCATTTTAAGGTGATTTCCCCCTTTTTGTGGGGTTTATTTTTTAATCTCCTTACCCTCACCCCTCTGCCAGCCTCTTTTGGGGGCTCCCGGCAGGATCCGGCCCCGGTGCGTCAGTCGGACGCTCGGCATGGGAAAAGTTGCCCCAAAGTCTCAGTTTTCTTCTTATTTTAGCATTTTTTCTCCCATTTAACTTTTTTCTCCTCTATTTCAGTTCTCCCCCTATTTTAGCTTTCCCCACCTCGTATTTTTAAACCCCCCGCCACCTTTTTAACTCGCTCCCCCTTACTTTGACTTTCGCCCCTTAATTTATCTTTTCTCCTTTTGATTTAAACTTCTCCATCCTCATTTCAACTTTTGCCCTACTTTTAACCTTTTTCCCCCAAAAACGCGCTCCGGCACCTGCGGATTCCCCACCGCACCCTAATCTGTGGTGGGGGAAGGGGGAACCCACATCACCCTTTACCCCCAGAGCGCTCTCCACCCTCCCCAACTCCTCAGATCCCCGCAAACCACCCGAATTTACCCCAAAACCACCCCGCCCTTGCGGGTGCCCACCATAAAGGAGTTTTGGGGTGCTCCCCACCCCTCAAAAAAAGTGGGGGACTCACCTTCCTCGGCGGCCAGGGGGCTGAGGGCGGTGAGGAGGAGGAGGGTGAGGGCCGGAGGGGTGCCCGCCATGGCGGGGCGGTTTTGGGGGGTCCCGGGCGCGCCCCACGAGCGGCGGCCCCGCAGGGAGTGCGGGGGGTGTGGGGCGCGGGGCCGCGCGCCCGCTCCTGTTCATTCATGCCCCGCTGACGTCACCGACCACGCCCGCTCTTAAAGGCGCCGGGGCCGCTCCCAGTACGCACCAGTACGGCACTGGGAGGGCGCGCGCCCGAGGGTAGGACGCGGCCGAGTGGAGGGAAGGGGGGTGTGGGAGCCCCGCCAAAGCGGGGCGCGGCTGTGGAGGGGGCCCGGGGGTCCCGCAGCCCCGCGGGGACCCCTCCGGCCCCGGCCCCGAAGGGGTGAACGCGCCCCCCTCCCCTTTCATTCATGAATTGGCGTGGGAAGGGCGGGGGGGCAGCAGCCAATGGCTTCAGGGGGCGTGGCCATGCGGTTACTACCGGCCACGCCCCCACCGATTCGATGCTGGGGAGTTTGGGGGGGACTGGCTTGGGGGGGCTGGCCGGCCCCCTCGAACTCCAGCGCCCCAAATCCTCTGCACCACCGTCCTCATGACCCCGCAGCACCCCGAATCCCATCACCCACAGCACCCCAAATCCCAAAGCACCCCAAACTCTGAATCATCCGTGGCATCCCAAATCCCATAGTACCCTAATCCCATTAATTTCAGCACCTCAAATCCCGCAGCTGTCCTGACCTCATGAACCTGCAGCACCCCAAATCCCAGAGCACCCCAACCTCTGCAGCACCCCAATCCTGTCACCTCTAGCACCACAAATCCCCCAGTACCCCAAAGCAACTCAAATCCCCTGACACTCTAAATCCTGCACCCCTGTTCCCATAATCTCTCTGCAGCCATTGCCCCAACATCCTACAGTACTCAAATCCCCCAGGATTCAAAACACCCCAAATCTGCCAACAGGCCCAGCACCCCCATTCCATGATCCCATTGAACCCCAAATCCCCCAGGATCTGCAGCATCCCAAATTCCCCAGTACCTCCTTCACACCCCATCCCCCAGCACCTGAAGCACCCCAAATCCTCCAGCACCCTCCTGATGATCCCATTGCACCCCACATCCGCCAATACCCCCACACCTTCATTACCCCAGCACCCCAAATCCCCCCAAACCTCCCACCCCCCGAATCGAACAAGTCAGGCCACCCGGTATCTTTTTCATAGAAAATCACTGATTTTAGCACCTTTACCCCTCCCACCCTCCAAACCCGCCCCGAGAGGGGGTTCAGGCGGGGGTGTCCCCCGTGTTCCCCAGGGTGACGCCGGCGGTCACTTGGTCGCGCCGCCAGAGCCCCTCGACCAGGGCGTCCAGGACGGGGGCGACCCGGGCCAGCCCTGCCCGCGCCCCGCCGGCCCCAGGGCCCCCCCCCGCCCGCAGCACCCGCAGCCCCCACGCCCCCTCGAAGGCCCGCACGTCCCTCTCCGTCACGGCCGCGTGTGGGGCCAGGTCGAATCTGGGGTGGGGAGGGGACACAGGGTCAAGGGAAACAGCAATGCCCTGGAAAATTTCCCCAAAACCACCCAGGATTCATCGGGAGTTGTGAAGCCAATGGTGTAATGGGGTGGAAGTGTTCCCTGCCTGCCCAGGGACCGAGTGGTGTGGGGGGGCACACAGGGCCAAGGGAGACACCAACACCCCGAAAAATCCCCCTCAAAAACACCTAAAGAGAAATAGGAATTGTGAATCCATTGGTGTAACAAAGTGTTGCATGTTCTCAGCCTGGTGAGATAAAAAGTGCTGAGAAATCTGGGGTGCAAACCTGACTGGGGCGGGGGAGAACACAGGGTCAAGGGAGACCTAAAAAATCCCCCCCAAACCCTCTGTAAATAAGTGGGAGCTGTGAGCCCACCCCCACCGTGGGTCCGATTTTCTGAGTTGGGAAATTTTTAGCCTGTTAGTGACTGATTCTTGCCATGAGAGAATGCACTCCTCTCAAGGACAGCGAAAAGTAAACAAGTCTTCTATCTTTCATAAACACTTCTAGGTTTCTCATAATAATTCTCTCACAGATGTTGTTTCTATTATTTAACCAA
>VZUI01020195.1:0-27475 GCA_013401135.1 Cettia cetti | reverse complement strand
CCTCCCTCCCTCCCTCCCTCCCTCCCTCCCTCCCTCCCTCCCTCCCTTCCTATCTCTTTTCCTTTCCCTGTCACACAAAAAGACATTTATTGGATTGTTGAATATTTTTTTTTTTCCTTCCAGAGGTGGGATTTAGACAGGTTATTCCTTTCCATTTAATTTTGGGATGTCACCAGTTCTTAAAAAAACCCCCAAAAAACAACGAAACAGGTTGACTAGCTCACAAATTCAGGGATGCTACTAAAGGAACCACGTATGAGGCTTGTGGAATGCAAACAGCTTTCTGCAGTCTCAGCTCCTTGGAGACCATGAGAAGGAAGCAAGAGAGTGGATTTCAAAGAGGGAAGGGAGCTGAATGAAGCTCTGACAGCTTCAGCAATGTCTGGGAACCTGTGGAAGAGCAGCATAAGTACACCTGTAACTGAGCACATCCAGCCATGGAAATGAGACATCTCTGTCCAGCTGCTCCTTGGGACACAGAGGAAAAGGTTTGGGGCTCAGATCACTCTGCCATCACACCCCAGCAGCAGCTCAGCCACTCCCAGCAGTGTCACCCACACAAGCATCCCCCACCCCATCAGGCCAGCAGGGTGAGTTTCAAGAACTGGTGCTAAAAATGTCTGAGTGCAAGGAAGAGCTTCAGGTTTCAGCTCCTCTGAATTATCAGTGTGTTTGGGGTAAAACCCAAACCCACCTCTAAATAAAGAGTTACAGAGTGTTTTGTTTTTCAGGGTGTTGTTTAAACCTAAACTCAAATATCTCCCTCAAAGTTTCCTTTCAGGCAAAGTGGTTGTATTTACAATTCCACCAGAGTAGTTTTAGCTTGTGTCTCCACCAGAAACTGCAAAACAAGAGAGAGAATGTCCCTGTAGGAATAACAGCTTCTGTGTCAGTAAGACCAGACAGGAAAATGTGGAGAGGAACCCGAGGCACGAGGAGGTGAAATGGATTGCCTGGAATCTCAGAAGGAAAGCTCTCTGCAGCCCAGTGCCAATCCCTGTTTTTGTGACTGGTCACAGCTGTGTGTTACAGATTTGGGAGAACCCCTAGGGCAGGGCACGGTTGGGAGCAAAGCTGTGACCCTGATGATACATCCTGGAGCAGTTTCCTCTTGTCTTCTGTGCCAAGACTGGGAAACAAGAAAACACCAACTATTCCCACAAAACACCCTTCCAAATATTGAATGGAGCTGCAGTTGCTGAGCACAGCCAAGCAAACAGACTCCAGGCTTGTGGTAACTCCCTGTTGGCAGCTGGAAAATGTTTGGCTTTTTGGGGGAATTACTCGTGTGGGCTCTGCTCAGCAGAGAATTTCCCCGTGGATTTAATGAAAGCAGCAGGAGTAGGAGGGAGGAGGAAAACTTCTGACATGGATCTGTCTGCAGCAGGGCAGGGCATCACTCTGGTGCTCCCTGGGACACTCTGGAGAGCCTTGGCTGTGGTCAAATGTGTGTGACAGAGACAGCAGGCCACAGCCTCTGGAATGCCTCTGTCCAGCTCCCAGATGAGCTAAGCTGGATATTCAAGGCCAAGTAGGGATTTACAAAGCAGACAGGAGCCACTTTCTCATCATTAAAGTTGGAAGAGCACTCTAAGATCACCAGATTCTGTTGTTAACCCAGCACTGCCAAGCCACCACTAACCCATGTCCCCAAGTGCCACATCCTTCATCTAAAGTCACTGGAGTTTCTCTGTCCATGATGGATTCTCCCTCCCACAAGCTACAAAAAAGAGGCATTTTCAAAGCTTTCCTGCTTTTGTGGTCCATGAGAAATCACAGCCATTCCCTGCACCTCAATCCTTGCCTCCTTCCAGCTCCTCCACTGAGGAAATGGTGACCATTTGCTTCAGGTCTGTGACATCCCTGGTGTCAATAACATCCCCCAAGTGTCCCATGGAAACTTGGCAGGGGAAAAGGCCCTGCAAAGCTCTGGGATGGTCTTTATCTCCCAGGGAAAAGCTGGGAACTCCTCTGCAGCTCAGCTTCCCAAAGCAATCCCAGATGTCAGCTGAGAAGGAGCATTTCCAGCTCCCTGGGGAAGATTCAATTTGCCTTTATTATTTCCTGTTTCCCACTTCCTGGCTCTTCCCAGGTTCAGCTGTGTGGATTGCATTAAGATGTTCCCCATTCCCCTTCCTGGGGGTTTTCTGGTTCAGCAGAGAGTAACTCCAGCATCAGCTCCCTCTGGATATCACTTGTCCAAGGGATCCTCTGCCCAGCCCCAGGCACACCTCACCAAGGTGGTGACAGGGGTAGAGACCACAACTCTGACTCTTTTGCCCTGCAAAGTCCTGCCAGCTTCAGTGTCAAGGGGTTCCAGCTTTTTGAGTGGCAAGAAAATGATCCTGGCATCAATAAGTTTTATTCATAGAATCACAGAATGGTTTGGGTTGGAAGGAACATTAAAGATGATCCAGTTCCAACTCCCTGCCACGGGCAGAGACTCCTCCCACTAGAGCAGGTTGATCAGAGCAGAATTTCTGCAAAATCAGGAGTTTTCTGAGTGGCCATGGGTGTTTTCTCCTATGGGGCTAGTCCTGCATCTCTGTGCTGCCACCAGTGAGAATCGAGCCCTCCCAGGATTGAATCCATCCCATTTCAGCCCTGCTGGCTCAAACAGATCAGTGACTGACAGAGGGAAATGCTGTTTCCTCTGGCTGGCTCTGGGGAGGAGCTCACCCAGCTGCAGAGCCTTGCACTGTGCCTTTCCAAAGCCAGGTGGGATGAATCCCAGCAGTGGCTCTTCCTTGGCCTTTTCTGCTGTAATTGTTTTAGGAAAACTCTCTTGCTATACAAGAGAGCAGAGCCCTGAGTTTCTCTGCCATGTGCTGTATTCTCACAACCCAGCAAGAATTTGGGAGGAAAGCAGGAATCAATTTGGTCTTTTGCCTTCAGCTAAGGCATTCAGGAAAAAAAAAAAAAAAAAAAAAAAAAAAAAAAAAAAAAAAAAAAAAAAAAAAAAAAAAAAGAGAGAGAGAGAGAACAACTGTTTTATTAATATTATTTTTATTATTATTATTATTTACCCCTTTGAAATTCCTGCCTTCTCATAAATTCTAGTAGAAAATGTACTCACTGACCTTATAACTCCCCAAACCAAACACGATGCCAAGACTTCTCCACAGGCCAGCTTTCCTTCAGTTTGCCATATGGGATGCAGTCTCATTCCTACAACACAGGCAGGCAGGTCAGCACTTAGTCACAACTCATGACACACAAACATGTTGTGGGCAGGAACATGACAAGCAGAGAACACCAGCAGGCATCGTGTTTTTCCTGGCTACATCTGTGCTTGTAAATAAAAAGAGGCCAAAGTGGAGCACCAGGCTCTGTGTTGAATTGTCTGTGATGTTTAGCTGTTAATTTTGGACTATTTTCTCCCAGAGAATGGCCAGGCACAGCTTGGGATGAGCATCTATAATGGATTTTTTTTTTTCCCCTTCATGGATAAAATGCATTCAGTCTGGCTCTCTCTGTCCTGTAAGCTCTAAGACACTGTGGCTTCAGAGAGCCAAATATACAGAGCTAGAAAAAGAAAAACAAACCTGGGAAAAGGTGTGCTGGGTCAGGAGGTGTTTGTAGGAAAACATTGAAAAAAGAGATGCTTTAAAGGTTCAGTTCTGTCTGTGAGGGTGTGGTGTTCACCTGTTTGGGGCTGGTGGGGGGAAGAGAATGAGCCCTAAGAAAAGGTCTGAAATTGGATTTGAGTTTTGGGGACAGAGAGAGGAAATCTATCCACTGGAAGAAGTGCTAAATCCCAGGACATCCCAGCTTTTTCTCAGACACCACTGGCTGCTGTCAAGTTAGTCCTGGACACGGTGTCCTGTTGAGATGGATGAACTTTTGCTGGAGGAGGACTGGGTAACCAAAATGCAGACCCTGAGGTACCATCAGGACCTGTTCTTCTCTGGAATGTTGTGGACCAGGAGCAGAGGTGTGGAACTGAGCCAGATCTCACGTCCTGGGTTGGTGGCCCTGGGTTGGGTCTTGTTTGGGACAAACCTGCAGCAGCTTTCAGCCCTTGGGAAGAGCCAAATGGGAAATCTCCAGGGCTCCTCAGGGTCACCCCAGGGCCACGCCACGGCTCTGAAAGAAGTGCAGACACTGATCCAATCACATTAACAGTACCCAAGTTTGCTCTGTGCTTTCCCAGTGCCCCAGCCCGGCCAGAATCCAGGGAAAATGCCTCATAAACCTGCCCTGCTTTGCATTAGCAAAGGGAATCTGATTAACTCCCCAGCAGGAGCAAGGCACAGCCCCGAGCTCCAGCTCAACTTCCACATCAGAGACCTCTGGTGAATTGGATCCAGAAGAGGCAGCTGTGAGTTATGGGGCTGGAATTCCATCAGGGGCTCCTGGGGAGGTCACCAACCACCCCCCTCTTCCCGTGCACCGTCCCCAAACAGAATTACAGCCCCGGAATTCAAAGGGGTGGGGGGGTCTGTCTGTCTGCAAAAGGACAAATGCAAGGAGCCATTTGGGGCTGTAAATTCATCCCTTTTCCTGCCATTCTTCCATCTTCACAGGATGGGGCTTCCAGGCTTCACCCAGGGCTCCTCACTTTCCCCACCCATCCAATCTTCATCTCCTTTCTCCTTCTTTTCCTTTTTAATAGAGACATAAAAGCAGTGGGTGTCCCACACAGCTGACCACTCACACCCAATCCCCTTCCCTTCATCCCAGAGAGGGAGAGCAGCACTCACTCCTCAATCCTATTCCCTGGCAAAACCAGACTGCAAACATCCAACCCACATTAAACCTCCTCAATGAAAACATACCCTGGTTCTTTTCAAGTTGGGCCAAACAAGGTATTTTCCCTTAATTGTATTATTTTTGATGGTTTAGGGGACAAGGAGGGGCTTGGGGACACCCCTTTATAGTTTTGTTGGAATTTACAAGCAGAAAGCCAGGCTGGAATATTTCAGCATTATAAGTTTGATAAAAATAAGAGATTCCAGCCTTGCTCTGTTTGTGGGGTGTTTTGGGCACCCTGGGCTTCAGAGGCAGTCCATGTTTCCCAAAGATTCCCTTCAGTTGCTGACAAACCAGACTGCAAATCCTTTGGAAATTAAAGCTGGAAGGCAGCATAAAATACCCTCAGCATTAAATCAGCAAGAGGAAAGTAAAGTCCAGAAAGGAAGGATTTTCTAGGGCCAGGCACAAAGCTGAGACTGGAAGATGCTGGTCTCCCCATCTCTTCTACCAAACCTCCTGCTCAGTCTGCACAAGGTAAAACTGGGTTTGGGCACTTCACATTTTCTCAATATCCCTTTTTCTCCTTCCACCAGAACTTTTGCATTCTCCTGCATTCAGGAATTTGATAGGTCAAGAAGCAGGACCTGGAAGTGCTGGACATCCCAGCATGAGAAATGACAGGGCTCAGGGATTTCTCAGTGGCTCAGGGATTTCTGTGCCTCCTCTGTCATTTTTGTGACCCTTCACGTATTTTATGATAAAAAACGGTCACCAACTCCCTCGAAGACAGGAGGGAGTTGTACCCATGTCAAACCACAGTGAAGCCAGCAGCAAATTTGCTGTGTTTGTTTAAATTTAATGCTCTTGTGAGCTCAAAGCTGAAAAGCCAAAGGGTTCGTGGTGCTCTGACTTAGGCAGCAGCTCCAGAACACTTGGAATGGATTTTCCTGACAAGTGTTAGAAATTCTGAGGGTATCTTGTGGTCCTGGCTCTGAAAACAGCACTCTGGGAAGGTTCTTTCACCAGTCAAAAATACAGGTAGGGTCATGTGTGGGCTTTAAACCATATACCAAACACTGAAATGTTATGGGGCAAAACATCTGGGGAAAAAAAAAATAAAATAGGATTAAAACAACTCCAAACTCTTAAAAAGCCAACTGATAAGGAACCACAAAGAGCCTTGGTGAATCTCAGCAGAAAAGTACTCTGTAAACTGGATTGTGATCAGAATTGTGGGGTTTCATATATATGTATGAATTCTTGAATAACTAAGATTACCCCATGTAATATTTGATAATTCAGCCCCTTTGGGAAGTTGACTGTAAGGGAAAGGAATAAAACATTGTTCCAGATTTCTAGCCTGGGGAATTGTCTTAGAGGCTTGTTTTGGTTTACTTTTTTTGTTTATTGCCTTGCTATTTCTTGCCCCCCTCTTTGGAAATCTATCATCTTTCTTCCTTAGGACAGAATTTCAATTAGCAGAAGGATAATGCCATGGGGAAGCACTGAATATCCTTGGAGATAAATGTAGCTGGAATTGTCAATGCAATATCTGAAACAGCCTGACAGCAGAGGTCCTGTAAAGCTTAGATTACTCTTAAATATAAAAATAACACCAATAATCAGTGTGCCTTTCAGAGAGGGAATGAAAGGGATGGGAAGGAGGTTGTTTTTTGAATTGCTACATTCAACTGCAAAAGAGGATGATAAAAGAAAAAAAAAGTATATTAGGGACACTCAAACTGCTGCATCTGAATGAGAAAATGTCTAGATAAACTTCTAGGCACACCTATAACCACCTTTAAGCCTGCTGGATATTCTCATCAGCCAGCTGAAAGTTTCTTGTTGGATTCTCCCTTATAAGAGGGTTGAAAGAGACCCATGAAAGCTGCAGGAACCCACATGGGGTGCAGGACATTGGGACAGTTCTAGAACAGTCCTGAACACACAGGAGAGTTCATTTGGTGTTCTCTCATCCTTAAAAAACCAGGATTTTCATGGTGAGGCCACCTTCCCTCTGGGAGAGGTGGGATTGTTCAGCCAGGGGGAGAACCTAAAAAACCTTCCAGTGCCTGGAGGGGCTGTGAGAGGGAACTTTGATAAGGGTGTGGAGTGACAGACAAGGAGCAATGTCTTTGAAATCACCAGGAGCAGGTTTGGATTATGTATTAGGAAGGAATTCTTCCCTGGGAGGGTGGGCAGGCCCTGGCACAGGGTGCCCAGAGAAGCCGTGGCTGCCCCTGGATCCCCTGGAAGTGTCCGAGGACAGGGCTTGGAGCACCCTGGGATGGTGGAAGGTGTCCCTGCCCATGGCAGAGGTGGCACTGGATGAGCTTTAAGATCCCTTCCAGCCCAAACCATTCCACGATTTTGTGATTCATTCCCTGTCCTGTGACCAGGCTGCTCTGACACAGCCCTGCCTTCACTGCTGACCTCCCACACTCACCTGAGAGCTTTACCTGCCTCAGATCACCAGAAATGGCCTGAAGACCTTGCTGCCTGTGGCTGCTGCTGGGCTGGGGCTGGAGGATCTCTTGAAGGCTTTCAGAGGTCAGACACACACGGCCCTAATTCCTCTGAGCCCCTTTCTCTGCTCACATCTGCTCATCTTCAACACCATCTGTTTGCTCCAGCACAGCTGAGCAGCAGCCTCAGCAGCCCTGGGGTTTGGGACCTGCTGAGAAGACCCCTCTAAACCTCTCTAATCCCTTCCAGAGGCTCACAGGAGCCGTGGATGCTCCTTGGCAGAGGATTTCAGAGTAGCTGGGACCATTTAAAAGATGTCACCACCCAGCCAAAATCAGAGTCACTGAGTGCTTTGGGTTGGAAGGGACCTTAAAGATCATCGAGTTCCAGCACCCCTGCATGGGCAGGGACACCTGGAAGAGGAAGCAAATATTCTGATATCACCACTGCAGACCTTGCCTTCATGAAGAAAGGTATTTATGGACACATTCTGTGGCATTAGAAGTCATCAAAAGGTAGAATTCGAGGTGTGCACTCCAGCTCTGCAGGGTCATCTTTGCACCATCTATTCTCCACCAGCAATTCCTTTCAGCAATCTGAATCTAAACAAAAAAGACAAAGAAAATATAATATCTGTTTTTTGAAGTATGGGCTGATCCTAAGACATTATACATGACCAGTTTATGACAGATTTGGATTTTAAATTGTATTTTTTCAGTCACTGTTGCAACTGAATGGGCATTTTCACACTAAAAACACTGGCTTTCGACTCCTCTCTTTTTTAAATTAGTGAACTGGCTTGAGAGTGGGATTTCAGCAGTAAAATGAGGGTTTGTACCATTGCCAATATCTCCTTTCAATATTTTCAGGATAAATACCTGCAACAGAAAAGTGTGCAAAGCTCCAGGCACCTGGCCAATGTCTTTGAATATTCACAATTAGGAAAAAAAAAAAAAAAAAAAAATCTTTCCAGTGGGGAAACAGAAACAAAACTCCTAATTAAAACATTAAATGCAGAACAAACCATCATTGCTTTTTGCAGCAAATTGGACCCTAAAAATCCTGTTCACAGAAATGCTGGAACACATGTGACTAGCATAGATTTGATGAGGAATGTGACATAATTCACAGGGAAAATGGCAAACTCTCAGTCTGGGGGATGAGTTAAACCTCCAAATAATCTCTCCAGTCCCACAATTCAAGCCTGCATGGGGCCAGCAGCAGTTTTTGGAGGATGAACTGCTCCCTGAGACTTTTCTCAGGGTTAGATTTTGGCTTCTTTAAGAACAGCAGGCATTTCTTTGTGATGGGATGGGAATCCCTCTACATCTTCATCTCAGAGGAGTGAGGACAAAGTGTAAGTCAAAATAGTGGCATCAAAGGGGAGGAAACCACTGATTTGGGGTTCCCCACAGGGCTGCTGAGCAGGTTTTTGGGGCCTCTGCTTTGGTTTAAGCTCATATTAATCCTTCAAGCACTGAAAAGAGCTCAGCTCAGCCATCATTGCACCCTGGTCCTGCTGGTGACTCCCCTGTGCTGACAAAAATCTCACATTTTTCCCTTTCTCAGTGGCATCAAGAGACAAAAAACCCCAAAGTCTTTCTAAACCCATGAGGCCAGTAAGTGTTGGTGAAGCAATATTTCCTTTTCCAGTCTCATCACCATCTTGGGGGGAAAAAAAAAAAAAAAAAAATCCAGTTTCTGCCTTTATCCACCTGTACAGAGATCACTCCAGAAACATCCAATGGGAATATCTGTGTGCCACCTGCACTTTGAGCCTTGCAGGAGTGAAATATCTCAGCTCTTCCCCTCTCCTTGCTGCCATGGGCTCAGCAATGCATGGAAGCACCTCTCAAACTCAATTTAATTCCAGCACAAGTAACCCTGATGGATTAATGTGCCCTAAGACACCAGAAAAGAGTTTTGGGGATATGGGAAAGGAGCTGAGCCATCCTCAGACACCAAAGGCACGTTGGCCTGGCCATGGACTCCAAACTTGCCAACCATCAGCACCACAAGCTGGAGTGATCCATATACAGGTAGATTTTAAAAAAATGGGGTTTTTTTTCCAGTTGCCTCTGGAGAAAAGCCATGGCCAGTCCTCTGAGGCCAAAAAGTGTCCCTGGTTGACCCTGGGAAGAGGCAGATGAAGGTGACCTGGTGATGGAAGGCAGGTCTACTCCACAGGCACCCAAAGGAGCAAACTGCCTGCAGGCTGTGTCTCCAAGGAAGGAAAGGGAAGGTTTGCAGCTGTTCCTCTTGCCCAAGGGGGAAATTATGCAAGCCTCAGAAGCAGCAAATCAAGATCAAAGGGGAGAAAATTAGGAAAAGAGAGAAGAATGGAGAAGTGGGAATAACTTATGCTAGGGTAGTGCTCCAGGGCTTACTCTTGTGCTAAAGCTTTCAAGTCCACAGCATGCTGGGGAATGCAGCTTTTCTTCTACTGAGCTTTTCTCTCTCCCTTGGAATGGACACGAGGTGCTGGAAGAGAATTAAAAATATCCCTCCTTGGCTGGGCTGGTCCCAGCACCTTGGAGTCAGGTAGGGCAGCTCACCTGCCTTCTCCTGGTTCCCAGGAAAATGAAATTCTTACTCCTCATTGCACATCTCGTTTATTCACTGTGTTTTTATTTCCTGTTTTGGCCGCAGAGGAACCTCCCCACCTTAATTCATCAGCAAGGCTGATCCATCAGCTGGATTCAGGAGGGCTAAAAATGCCAGCAGCCCCACACAGGGCTGGTAAAGGAGACATGGGAAACACATGATGCAGAAACCTGTGTTCTGCAGAAGCACCTGGAGGCTGGGCAGATAATTCAGGGTGTTAGAAATGGTTTAAGAAGTGAAATCCAAGAATTTTCCCTCCCCCTTCTTCCTCTGCCATCAGTGGTTTTACAGTGAGAAACAACAAGAAAAAAGAGAAGGCAAATACAGCTCACAATACTCAGCACTGAGAAGGTGATAGGGCTGAGCAGCACCTTTTGGAAGCAGAACAAAACCCAAAATAATGTGGGGCCCAGAGGGCTGTGGAGCATTACATTTTTTTAATAAAAAGTTCTGCTTCAAACTTGGCCAGGTTTCTCCCTTCAGCTGCCCACCAGCTCCTCTCCCTGCCCAGGGAAGGAGCAGAGCAGAGCAGAGGGCTCTCCCTTCCCACTGCAGGGTTTGTATATTGGAAACACTGCCTGCACTTCCACCGGGGGATCTGTCCTGGCTCAGTGCTCACAGCCCAGGAAAATTGCCAGGGATGGGGGATGGCTGAGAAGAACCCGTGGGGACCACCAAGGTGACAGCAGCAATATTGAGGAGTGTGTTTGGCTTCCCACTTCAGCCTCAAGTCTGCTTCACCTTGACAAACAAACAAAAAAAATCTGTTTATTTCCCATGGAGGAAGAGGAGATAAGGGATTTGGACCAACACATATTCAGGGTTTGCTAATAAATTGCCTCAGAAGTTTGCCTGCAGAATGATTTTATCCTTTCTAGGTAGATCCAAGATGTTTGCAAGATCACCTAAGACCTGAGCTCTCCGTGGCAATGAAGTGAGACAATTCCCCAAAGGAGCCCAGGATTAGCTGTGGCACGAGTGGAAGCAAACAGGCTCCTGATTGCCTGGAATATGCTCATTATCTCTTGGGAGCATCAGCTTGCAGCAGCAGAGCTCGTGGGCTTGGAGTCCTCCAAGCCAGGCTGGGTGGGAGGGAGATGAAATCACAGCTCAGGTGACAGGGTGACACTTGGGTGGCACCAGCTGGGCAGACTTAAATCTTGGGTGTTACAAGCTGGGTCTTTTGGGTGCCAGGATCAGAATCCTGCAAGGCATTTGGTGTTGAGTGCACTCCCAGCAGCAGATCCAGAATGTTTTCTTTCTGCTGGTCACTGGCAATTTTACAAGGCACACTCTTTACCTCTGAACGATGTCTACCCACATATAATCAGAATTATAACATACACGTAATTTCTCCATCTATTACTTCCTCAAATGAGTGGGTTTTGCACAGCTTTCAAGGGCTTCCAGCACAGCAAACTGTTCTTTTATCAAACTGCTCTTAAATTGGGCACAAATGTTTCATGTGCTTTCAAATTTACAGCACATCACAGGCCTCGGGCTTGTAACTGACAGGGCTTAAAGTTGAGTGAAATTAATAGCACTACACAAATCAAACAGGTGCTGAAATATCTGGGTAGTGATTTTTAAAAGTCAACAAAACCAACATTTCTGCTTTCAGGGTAACGTTAGTAATACTTGAAGGGAGGAGCAGCATTTTGGTGTCCAGAGAAAATAACAGTGAATTAAAGATGAATCTCAAATACTGTCTGGAAAAGGAAAATTTTGGGAGAGCAAGACTGGAGAAAACACCAAGAAGCAGCTTTCTTGCTGGTGTCAGGTTAATCACACCTTCCTACAGTGTCACAAAGGAACAGGGAGCTGTAAAAGGTGTCTGTTGCTTGTGTGGTGTTTCAGTCAGGAACCAGCTCAGCACTGGCTCTGATTAGGGCCTGTAATTGCTGTTATTATCATTAATAACAATCAGGATCCCCGAAACGGGGCTGGTGCTGCCCTGCTGTTCCCTGTACAGAGAGGCAAGGAAAACAGACTTTTTAGAAGGGTGGATATTGTCCTTGGAAAGGGCACTTTACAAGTGGTTTAAACTGAAATAAATAGGTTTAGATTGGATATTAGGAAGAAATTCTTCCCTGGGAGGGTGGGGAGGCCCTGGCACAGGGTGCCCAGAGCAGCTGTGGCTGCCCCTGGATCCCTGGAAGTGTCCGAGGCCAGGCTGGATGGGGTTTGGAGCAACCTGGGATAGTGGGAGGTGTCCCTGCCATGGCAGGGGATTGGAACTGTGTGACCTTTAATGTCCCTTCCAACCCAAACCATTCTGTGATTCTATGAAAAATGATTCACAAATTGCACAAGCTCATCTCACCACAAAGGCTTTGTCACCCTCTGTTTAAGAAGTTGAAGGAACACAGGATTTTTGCAGCCAGCTTTAAGCAAGCTAACGTGGCATCAGGAACTTTCAGACTTCTGTGGTTTTGTGCTTGCTAAGATCATCTCCAGGTGCTGGTTCTCCAAACTCTCTGCTGCCTGTATGTGTCAGACCAGTCCCACTGTCTTCATAAATGAACAATCCAAGGGCTGTTTGCTTGGGACATTTCTCACAGCCAGAATTTCCCCAGCTGATGCTCACTTCACCACATGGTCCTAAATTATCCCCACAGCTCTTGATCCCACAAAAAGCTCACACACACGTTCAGAGGTGTGTCAGGTATTTTGAACTGCAAAAAGCAGAGTAAAAATAATTCTGCCTTTAGGTCATGGAGTGATATAACCAAGTGCTCTGTTAGGGAAAGGTCTTCACCAAAATATTCTGGTGAAGTTTAGGAAGGACATTGAGATGCTTGAGTGCATCCAGAGGAGGCTGGTGAGGGGCTGGGAACACAAACCCTGTGAGGAGCAGCTGAGGGAGCTGGGGATGTTCAGCCTGGAGAAAAGGAGACTCAGGGGTGACCTCATCACTCTCCACAACCCCCTGAAAGGTGGCTGTGCTCAGCTGGGGTTGGGCTCTTTCTCCAGGCAGCTCTGACAGAAGGACACAGCCTCAAGCTGCACCAAGGGAAATACAGGCTGGATATCAGGGAAAAGTTTCTCCCAGAAAGAATAATGAAATATTGGAATGGTCTGCCCAGGGAGGTGGTGGAGCCACCATCCCTGGATGTGTTTAAAGCAGACTGGATGTGGCACTCAGTGCCAGGGTTTAGGTGAGGTGTTGAGGCTGGGTTGGGCTCCATGATCTTGGAGGTTTCATCCAAGCTAATCATTCTGTGATTCTGTGAAATATGTGGACACGACCTTCCTGCACCATGGCCACCCCTCCCTGGGGAAAATGCCTTCAGCACAACAAACACAGCTGGATTCATTTGGGATTCTGGCTTACCAAGGCATTGGCAACTTGCAGCAACTGGGTTTTATCAGTCTGTGATATCCACCTGCTTCCACGTGGGGCTGGGATAGGTCAGACCCTTCATTTCCTGATCTAATTAGTGATATTGCTACCTCTCTTCATTCCTTTTCCCATCCCTGCCACACACCTGGCTGCAGCACTTCCCCAGCTCTGTTTCATCCCAGAACCTCCAGCAGTTTTTCCCTCTCCCACCCCCATTCCCTGCACCTCCAGCAGCCTCCTGAATGTCCCTTCTCCATCTCCTCTGGGTGCCACCCCCAGTTATCCTTCCCCCAGCTCCACAACACCTTGCAGGTGATGTCCCTGGGTGGTCAGGGATGAACATTCCCTCCTTCCCCCACAGATTCTTCACGCCCCATTTATTCCTTCTCTGCCCTCAGCCCCCAGAGGAGGGTTCTGGGGGCCCCTGGCTGGGGACAAGCTGAGCTGTGCCATCATCCATCACGGTGACAGACACACCATGGAAGGGCTTGGTGGCACAGAGCCAGGGCTAATGGCCCGAGACACAGCTCTCCTTCCCTCCCAGCTGCTTTGGGAGCACTCCCAGGTGCCAATTCCAGCTCCCTGTGGCCCCTGAAGGAGGGATGAGGCGGTTCAAGGCAGGGAGAGATTTGTAACTGTGGAGCTTGGGAACAAAAGATGCCAAGAGCTCTTTGGTTGTGCCACAATCAGGACACAGAGACTTTGAAACCCATCCCCTGTGCCCCAGGAGAGCTGTGGTTTGTGGTCAAGCTCTGTCCAGAGCCCAGGGCTTCCCATGGGTGACCATTTCTCCTCCAGCATGGAATGGCCACAGCTCTGCTCTGCTCCATCAAAGTAGATGGGATAAGCATGGCATCAAAGTTTGGAGTAAAATTACCTAGAAATCATATTTTAGATCTGGGAATATCTCTCCTCCCTGAGGTCAGGTGTCCCTGTGCTTCTATGGATTATCCCATGGTATTTGTCTCTGTTTCTGGATGCCTGTTCACCTCTGGAGGCAGCAGGAAACACCAGTGGGACCAAGAGGAGTCTGGCTGAATCTGCCTTTGCTTTCTGTGGCTTTGCCTTCACAGAGAGCCAGAAACATTTTTTTTTTTTTCTCCCTATTTTATTTCCTTCTTCCACAGCCTTCAGATAAATGCTGTTACATAACCTTCATTTCTTAAGTGGCCTGTCCTGCAGAGGGACAGATCATCTTGTCAAAAGTGAATAAAACCCCATTTTCACCATGAATCTGTGAGGTAAAAATGTGAGGGAGCTGTGAAATGCCACAGCACCAAAAACTGCCTCCTCCACAGCCTGTTCCTGCACTCAGCTCAAGGACTTTGCCTTCCATCACCTCAGGATTTTACCTGATCATCACTGCTGGCACTTCCCCTGACGTGTTCACTGATGGATTTGCTGCCCCTCACTCTGGCACAGACAGATTGCTCATTCCTAATGTGGGACTGGGATGGATCCCTTGCAATTCCATCCTTTTCAGAGGGCTCAGAAAGGAGAGGTCTTTAAAGGACACCAAGAATTGAGTGAACCAAATTTGTGTGAGGTGACATCACAGAGATCACTTGAACTTTCAGGCAGCAAAAATGTTGTGATCCAGTATAAAAATTACCTGTGTTGGGAGTGGGAGTCATCACTGCCAGTGCTCACCAGACAGACAATAGAAGGGTCCATAAAACACCACCTATCCCACCCACCATGAGCCACAGAAGATGCCCCAGTGCCTTCAGCTGACATTAAAAGCCTGTAAAATCTGTAAATCCTTCTGTGAAGACAGCTCACAGGGTCCTCAGCCATGAAAGTGTTCAAAAAATGAGTGAATGTGGCACTTTGTGGTCTGGTTTAGTGGTCAGGGTGCTGTTCTCAAAGGTTGGGTTTATTGATCTTTGAGTTCTTTTCCAACCTCCATGATCCTATGATTCTGTGCAGCACATTGATGGACCAAATTAATTCCCCTCCCTTTTCCTTTCCTCTCCTGGGACAAAAGCTGTGACCTGTGGGGGAGGCAGACACTGACTGACTGATCCAGCCACAGCAGGGTCTGTAGGGACTGTAACAGCTTTCTCTTTTCACCTTTTATATGTGTGACATCCCCACCTGCATCCCCCATTCTCTGATCCCAAAAGCCAAAAAAACTCTGCTTCCTGTGCTGGCTGCTTTGCTAAAATGAAACCAACCTTTATTCCAGCTCCAGATTCTGTTTGCATCTCCTTCCAGGCTCAGTCACAGCTCTCAAAGCTGGGATTAAGAAAAGAAAAAAAGAAAAAAAAAAAAAAAAGAAAAAAAAAAAAAAAAGAAAAGGGAGAAGTTAGCAACATTTGAAAGCAATTTAACCAGAGAGCAACTTTTAAATGAAGCCATTTAAGGCCAGATCCTCCCAGCTGTCTGGGTGTCCCTGCTGAGCCCACTGCAAATCAGAGTTCAGGACATCCCTGTCACTGACTGCAGGCTGCCAGGGAAGATGCATTAGCCAGGAACGTCCAGAGCATGATTAATCTCTCCCTCCTCATTCTGATGCTGCTGCAGTTGCCACAGATGTTCAAGAGCCTCCTGGCAGTGACAGATCCCTGCGTGGTCCTGACTCCTTACCAGGCAAGTAATGACAACAGCCACAGATTCCCAGGGCTGTGTCAGCTGGATTTTATGGGGTTTTTTTCCCTCCTCTGGAAAGTTCTGTGTATTTTCTGGGAAGTTTCTTTATGAGTTGTGATGTGTTTGGATCATGTGTCAGCTCTTTCCCACAGTTCACGGGGGTAGATTGGAGATCTGGGGAAAGCATCCTCCTTTCTCATCATCCCAACCTGGAACTCCCCAGAGGGGAAGGAGGAGGAAGAGCAACAGGATCCACAAGGAGGGGAGAGAAGGATCTGTGTTTTACCTCCAACCATTATTTTATCTTTAGGGAGAACTGGTCAATCCTGCAGGAAGCTTTGCTTTCCTGGCATGGGAGCACAGCTAAAACCCTGCAGCAGGGCTGAGCCTGCACCTCCTGGGAGCCCATGGACCACCAGGAGGTGGGAGAAGCCATTCCCTGGGAGAAGGGGAAGGGACCAGTCCTTCAGGGTGTGTGAGAACCACAGAATCACTGAACAGCTGGGGTTGGAAGGGACAAGAAAGAGCAGGTCATTCCAACCCCCTGCCATGGGCAGGATGTCACCCACTATCCCACGTTGCTCCAAGCCCCATCCAGACTGGCTGAACAGTTCCAGGGATGCAGCAGCCACAGCTTCCCTGGGCAGAATCACCCTCACTGCTCAGGGAGTTCTCAGGGTGTCCCTCACTGCCCTTGGCTTTGCCTTCCCTGTCCATAAACGTGGGCTCTGCCCTGCAAGGTCACATTCCTTGGTATTAAAACCAGCAGATCCTGCCTGACCTTCAGAGAAATCTGGCCACTCTGTCTTAGCCTGGTACGTGAGGCAGGCAAAGCTTTTCTCTCATTCTTTAAAGGTCTCAAGAGCAGGACTTATCAACTTATCTCACTCCTTGCCTGAGATGATTCATTTTGCTGATGATCCATCTCACAAAAAAAACCCAAAAAAAAACAAACAAAAAAAAACAACCCACCAAAAAAACCCCAACATGACAAGTTTGTTTCACATTTTCATTTTAAATTTTCCACCTTCATTCATTTTCCACTTTCTCCTTCATGCCATCAAATCTCATTTTGCATTTTCTGCCAGCTGCGTTCAGACAGCGCTGACAAGAGCCTTCAAAGGAAAACCCTCCAGCTCCTCCTCCTCAAGTACAACCCTGTTTACAAATCAGCAATGAACTTATTTGTGTAGCATTACACAGCTGCAACCCCTGCTTGGCAGACAAAAAGTCACTCAAAATTCTTCCCACTCCTCATATTATATCCAGCAAGGTGTATCCCACTGTCAGAGATGAAATCTTAGCAGCAACCACGAGAAAAATTACTCCCCACACTGCAGTGGCCATGCAAGCCTGAAATGTGTGGAATGTCATGTGCATGTAAAAGACTTCTGGACTCTGTGGATAAAATCCTGATGTGGAGAGAGGCAGCTGTGAAGCAGAAAGACTCCAGCAGGTCCTGAGACTCTGAGTCTCCTTTTCTGTGGATGCTGCTGCCTTTCAGCTCCCTCTTAGCTCTCATTCAAAGGGGAAAATAACCACTGGGTTCATCCAATCTGTTTTTAGCCAGATCCAGGACATGTGGCTGCATCCCATCCTTGGCACTCTTTAAGGTCAGAACTTTTGGGTGCTAAATCAAGAAGCCTCCTGCACTCCCCAGGCTGTAAAGGCAGCTGAGGGTGATTAGCCCAGAGGTGCCCATCTGATGCTTTAAATTGAAAGAAAGTAGGTTTAGATTGGGTTTTAGGAAGAAATTGTTCCATGTGAGAATGGTGAGGCCCTGGCAGAGGGTGCCCAGAGAAGCTGTGGCTGCCCCTGGATCCCTGGAAGTGTCCAAGGCCAGGTTGGGCTTGGAGCACCCTGGCACAGTGGAAGGTGCCCCTGTCCAGTCAGGGGAGTTGTAGCCAGGTGATCTCCCTTCCAACCCAAGCCATTCCATAATTCCATGATTCTGTGATTCCATGATTCCATGCCCACACCCAGCCAGAGAAATTCCAGGCAGTTCCTGGGTTTGCAGAGGAATCCCCCAGTGGTGCAGCAGATGAAAACAGAGCCAGCAGCATCTGCAGAGGGCAGGACCCCATGGTGTCTCCACTCCTCTCAGGGGGTTGCTATCTCCAAGCTCTGGTACAAGCCATGATTGCCAGTTGCTTTGATGCTGATTAAAAAATGCATAAAGGGAACCCCTGAGAGCCCAGGTTGTGCTGGCACTGCTTCCTTATGGTGCAAGATGTGATGGATCCTGTCTCAGCCATGATCTTGGGAATAATATCCAGCCTCTCCCATCTGTCTTCCATTCCCATCTATTCCCTGATAACTCTTCCTCTATAACTGGTGTGAAATTGAGTTTCTTTGCAGGTCAGCACAATCTCATCTCGTGTTGGTGAGGAGGTAACACAATGTGCAATTTGGGACATGCGTGTTCTGTAAATTAACTTTTCCTGGGGACAAACACGGGGAAGGGTTGATCAGGTGATTGAGGGGAGCAAGGCACGTTTTAGGAGAGGAGATTCACCAGATTTCACTTCCTGAAGGAAGTTATCCCTCAGAAAAATCCCACTGGACTGTGTAAAAACAAGGGAAGGGGATAAAACCTCTTCAGACAATTGATAGGAAGGGCAGGACTTGACACCATGAACACACAAAGAGAGAGATCAGAGAGCTCATGAATAAATTTGGGCTGATAATTAAGAAAAATCAGTTAAATCATCAGAACCAGAAGGTTTAGAGGAGCTATCAGAGGAGGTAGGATAAGAAGCCAAGCTGCTTAAATGGATCCTAATGCCTTTATTTAAAAGATTTTATAGCATAGACACCATAATAGCAGAGGACCGAGGCACCTCCCCTGGTGTTGTGTCCCTAAACCCACCCCTCTTTACTCCATCTTCTGTTTCCATGCAGAAATGCACCAGAAAGGAGCCAGAAACTCCACAGCAGCCAAGCCCAGCCTGGCTGAAGTCAGCCCAAAGCAGGGCTCAGATTTAGCACCGAGGCTTGGGAGGAAGGAGCAGGTGGAAGTTCCTCACACCCCAGACAATCCCCTGATTATTGCTGGCAGCCAGAGCGAGTCAAAGGGAGGACTTCATAATTCCTAGGCCACTAATCTCCCCATCATTTAACATCCAAGAGAGGATGAATCCTTCTTTTTCCACGAGGGGTCTGGCTGAAAAATGTGAGTGCCAGAGGGAGCAGCCATCAATAACTCTGAGCCAGCTCCTCTCTGGCTGTGCCCCTGGATTGGTGCTCCAGCCCAGCCCACAGCCCCATTCCCAGTGCCCTTCCCTGCTTCCAGAGCTCCCACACCTCCCTGCCAAGCCTTTCCCAGCACCTCAACATGCCAGGAGTGCTCCTGCCTCCCCTGCAGCACCAGTTTTGCTGCTCATTGCTGGGTGTTAAAGGCAGTTCTCCTTCTCCTGACCTCTGCAGCGCCGGCTCATCCATGCAGAGAAAGTGGATGCATATCCCATTATCCCTTGAAGTGTTTTATAGCTTATGTTAAAGCTTTGGGCTCTTCAGAGTTTGGACCCAATTTTAGGATCACGATGCTTCTTAAGGGGAAAGTGATGGGATGTTATCTGAAAATCACACTAACCATCAGAAGACAGATAAAAATCTTTATTTTATTTATTTATGAAATCTGAACTAGATGGTACAGCTGGGAAAAGAAAGAATAGAAAAAAAAAAAAAGAACAAAGGAACAAAAAAACCAATCACAAATATACCTAGAATTTAAATGATGTGAAAAACCATCTTTTTCTCTGAATGGTTCAGCTAGCAAGAGGACAGATATTTCCCTGGCTTCCCACACAATCCTTACTCCTTGGAGGAGCCCATGTTCCTTTTGGGGGATGTTATGAAGAGGAACTATTTACAAGGGAGTGAAGGGATAGAAAGTAATGGCTTGAAACTGATAGCAGGCAGGTCTTGATGGGATATTAAAAAGAATGGGAGGGTGGGGAGGCCCTGGCAGAGGGTGCCCAGAGAAGCTGTGGCTGCCCCTGGATCCCTGGAAGTGTCCAAGGCCAGGCTGGATGGGGTTTGGAGCAACCTGGGATAGTGGGAGGTGTCCCTGCCATGGCAGGGGATTGGAACTGTGTGACCTTTAATGACCCTTCCAACCCAAACCATTTTGTGATTCTATGAAAAATGATTCACAAATTGCACAAGCTCATCTCACCACAAAGGAGAAGAAAAAGCTCCAGGGAGATCCTGTAGAACCTTCCAGTACCTAACGGAGCTACGAGAGAGCTGGAGAAGGACTATGGACAAGGGATGGAGGGACAGGGGGAGGGGAAATGGCTCAAAACTGCCAGAGGGCAGGGTCAAATGGGACATTGGGAAGGAATTCCTGGCTGGGAGGGTGGGGAGGCCCTGGCACAGGTTGCTCAGAGCAGCTGTGGCTGTCCCTGGATCCCTGGAAGTGTACAAGACCAGGTTGGACAGGGCTTGGAACACCCTGGGACAATGGAAGGTGTCCCTGCATGGCAGGGGTGGCACTGGGTGAATTTTAGGAACCGCTCCTTCCCAAACCTGTCAAGGATTCTGTGACCAAAATTCAAACTTTTATCCATCAGCTGAAGCCATGAATCTTCTCACCATCGCCTCACCCTGGGAATACTGGTGTCAAACTTTCAGAAATTATGTCTTGAATGATTTTGTGGAAGCACATTGCTGCACAGGCAGGAGAGACCTTGTTACAGCAGTATCAGCTTGATGTGGGTGAGATCTACAAGAATAATCCACACAAAGGATGGAGGAACTGGTGGCCCAACCCTGCAAGGGGCGTCAGTGCCAGTTTAACAGCAGAGAATCCACTCCTGAAGCCTAAGGGATGCTTGGGCAGGTGCCATGAACAACATAAATAATTAAAATTGCTCTTTTTTTCCCCAAATGCAGCTTAATTCACATCCCAGCAGGGGCCATTTCAGCAGCTGGTGGCTTTTCTAGCAGTACCTAAGTCAATCATTGACTGCAAATTAATTCCAATAATTTTGGGTACTCATTTTCTGCAGTCTGTACTTGGACTCCATTTGTTTATCCCATAAAGAAAGAGCAGATTATTTCCCTGGCCAGGCAGGCCTTCAACATGAATTAGACTTGAGTAGAGGAGGAGTGCAGCAGGAGGACAAATGTGCAGACCCCATCACACCCAGGAATTTACCCAGAGCCCTTTTAAATCCATGCTCATAAAAAAAGACAACCAAAAACTGATTTCTTTGTCCAAGCACTGATTTCCTTGTCCCTGATCCCCAGTGCTGGTGTCAGATTCCCAGTGCCCAGCCCAGGCACACCCAGAGCTGATATTTTCTGGGCAGTGCCCTTGTCCTCAGGACATTTGTGACCTCAGGGACACCCAGCCTAGGGCACAGCAAGCCCAGAGTGGTTTGGGTTTGTTGTTTGGGGTTTTTTTTACCCCAGAAAACAGCCCTTCCATGCTGCGTTTAGGATAAAAACTGACCAGCAACTCATTTCCATGAGTTTTTAAGAAAATGAGAGAACTGAGGGTTGAAAATAGCCCCCTGGTAAATGTGTTTCAGAGATAGGTTCTTGATGAATGGGATTTTCCTTGCTGAAATCAAATTGTGAAGTCAAGCATTAGAGAACTAAAATCCTTTTCTCTATTTTCTATTTTGTCATGGTTTGTTTTCTGATAGGAGTTACCAGTGTGACCAAAGGATTTATCATTTTTTTTTGTTTTAACTTCACTCTTCAGTGAACTCATTATATCATAAATTCCTTCTCATGCAACATCAGACTGTTTTACTTTTATGACTGTACCATCAAAGAAAAAAAAAAAAAAAAAAGGAAATCAAGAAACCCCACAACCCAGATCAGCTTTTAACTTTTTATGAAAAGAAATAAAATCAGTTAGAGTTCCTAAAAGTATCATCTCCATTTTCATCATCCTTCAGGAATATGAAAATTGTAGCTGATCAATTTTCTTCTGCCATAATAGTTAATTTCTAATAACTGGGAAATGTCTTAAGACTCAGGTTATTCAGCCATCCATTTACTGGTGCCATTCCTCAGTGTTTTCATATATTACACAGTGAAAGCTATTAAGTCTCTTCTGTCATTCTGAAACCTTCTGTTAGATGAGGAAAAGTGAATTAAAACTTAGTTATATAACCTGCAGAACCAAATGACAACTTAAATATAGCACACTCTGCAGTATGTGAACTTAGCAATTAATCTGGAGCTAATATTCCTCTTATTTGTCATTAATTTGTGGACAAAATGGTTTCTCCCAAGGTTAACATTTTCATTATCGTCTGCAAACAATGGTACATCACCAAAGTTCAAGCCACTTGAGTGTAGAGCACTTTTTACATTTTTAAATATTCCTAATTCAGTTTTTATTGCTCTCTTGAAAATAATTAGGCAGAAAATGGATTTTTCCTCTTTCAATGAACAACCATTGGAAACATCCTGAAATTTCATGCTTTCAGGCACCAGTGGCCACAGAGAGAAATATGTCCTTTCAACCAAGCCCTTAATTATTTTATCAATTGAAAGAGGAGCTAATAAATTGTTGGCAATACACAAAGCATTGTCCTCCAGATCTGTATGATTTTATCCATGGGCTAATCCTGAAAAATAATTAACTGCCCCAATCCAGTGATCAACACAAAAGGCTAAAATAACTCTACAATCCACTTCTGTCCCTCCTTCAGAACAAAAACCTTTCAAGAGTTTTGTTTTTAGGAGATGCAATAGAACTTTTTTTATCATCTTTTATATTCCTGTGCTTTCATGTATTTGCCAGTCCACCTGAAGTAACTTGGAGACAATGCTCATATTTGTGCTGGAGAAGGCTTTTTGCTTTCCCTCTTGATCCATTCCCATTCCTTGGGAAGGAGCAGAGGACTCTGGCTGAGCATGTTTGGACCTGCTGATTGTTAAGTGCTGATCCACGTGGGGATTTAATTCAATTAACTAATGAAAACCATGGGCAGAGTCCTCAGATTTGATGTGAGGTCATGATCTTGCTTTGCTTCATTCATCCCCTGCATGTAATGGCCCAATGGTTTTTAGAAAATGTGCAACATCTGGGCCAGATTTAGCACACAAGAAACACATGAGATAAAGTTTTCTTTGGAGACCAAGGGCTTGGATGTCCCCCCCTGCACTTCCAGCAGGCTGGATCTGTTCAGCTTTTTGTATTTTGAGGGGAAAAAAAAAAAATTACTTGTGTAACACTGGAAGAAGAGAGTCAGGTTCCTGCCTAAGCAAGAAATGGGAAACAAAGAATTTGGTTTTATTTAAGAGATGGGCAGTCACGAGCTGAGGACTCTGGTGATCAGCCAGACCAAGTGAATTCCTATGTGTTCAGTTGCCATGGAGACAGGCACTTTTTTTTTTTTAAATGAACCTCTTCCCAAAAAAATCACCCCAATTAGATCTGCCTTCATGCATCACATATGCCTGAACTGTTCCCCCAGGTTCCTTAAGTAGTTGTGACTGATTCATTCTCCTTGCTGACATCTAAAGAAATACCCTTTACTTCCCAGTTCCTGGGCCAGCTTCAGTTCTGGTTTCTTCTCTCCACATTTTCCCCACAGCCCAAAACGGGTCACTCACTGCTGTGCTCCGTAGTTAAAAAAGCTCCAATCCAAAATTCTGACCAGGGATCACCCAAGGAGAAATGCCTGTCAAAAAGTATGGAAAAGAGCAAAGTTTGGACGCAGGAGCATGGGAAAGAGGAGGAGAAGGAAGCATCAGGGTGTCTATCTTGTGCTGCTTGACAACTGCAGAGATTGGTCTTAAAAACACAGATAAATCACAACCTGATCCTGCTCAGCATGGCAGAGGCAGCTTTGTCTGGGTCAGGGACTGGGACAGGGCAGCTTTAGGCTTCCCTTTTTATTCTGAGTTGTTCAGTTTGGCTCTGAGTGCCTGGAGGTTGCACATCTGTTGTCAACAGGGCAGAACCGTGTTGCTTAAATGTTGTCTCCCAGGATGTCCCATCATCTTCAGATAAAACTTTGTAAGGCTGGTGGGTCCTCCCATGAATTCAGAATGAGAAAAATGAGGACAAATGAGGCCCTTTAAGGACCTGGGTGGGATTCCCTTGACTGAATATAAACATCTGTGCAAGAGGTGATCACATGGGAGTCCATTTGTAACTTTTAGAGAGATCCTGGCATTTCCAGGGAACGATTCAGCTCACCCAAATGCAGTCAGGATTGAGGCAGGTGCTGATTTTACTCCACTGCCTGTCAGAGGAGAGTTCAGCATAGCTGGAGGCCCTGGCAGAAAGGCTTAACTTAAATTAATCTCAAGTAAACATCTCTGAATTCAACCCCATGCTGGACCCAGCTCAGGACCCACGAGCTCACATTGACTGGTACCAATCGTGTTGGGAAATTCTAATGACACTGACTAATTTAGTTTTACAGAGAAATGCCACTTTTAGTGATTAATCTTTGCTGAATTGTTGCAAAATTCAGGGGGGTGGATGAAATGAACATTTTGGAAGGCAGAAAGAGCATTATGTTAATTAGCTGCAATCATAAAGGGAGGAAAAAGCTTCTCAAAAAGCTGCACTCCTCTGATTTACAAGGATTTCAGCTGATTTTGCTGAAGCTGATTTTGGACTCCATCTGAAAGGTCATTTCCAACCTAAATGAGTCTAAGTTTTAAGGGGTGAAATTGCTATTAAAAACTCACATTAAAGTGCAAGGTGCTTGCATAACTGCATTATAACTGGTTATGAAAAGAATGATGGGAACTTTTCTGGTGGCCAGAGCAGTTTTTCCTGCACATTTTTGTGATGATTTAGAAGCTGAAAGCCACAGGATCACAACTCTGACCTTTACAAGTTATCACACAATCACCTCAGCCTTGAGAGTCTGTGGTCACATGAAGAGTTTCCAGATGCAGCACAAAGACTCAAAGAGTTTCTCTGCTTGGGCTGATATTGCTTCTAAATACCCTCCAAAAAAAATCTAGCTTTGTGGTGGTGATTCTGAAATCAGGTGAGCTCCTGCTCTTCACAAGAAGCTCTTCACAGGGATGTTTTAAATCAAGGCCAGAGGACATCTTCTGTTTTGTTTTAACCACCCAAGCCATAAAGAAGACCCTTCACTTTGAATTTATGAACCCCATTAACTTCCCCAGGAAAAGTCCCTCTCTCTTATTAAATCATTCCCTGGGAAGAGACAACCACACAAGTCATCCTTGGAGGAGGGAAAGCACGGCACTGCTTTGGAGGTTTCCAGATAAAAATTAATTTAGCAATATGCAAATGTGAGCAAATCCGGAGGTGTGTGTGCAGGGCTGAGCTGCTGCTGAATTACTGCTATATTGTGCATTAAAAGTATAAATAGTTTACCTGTTTCATGAGATTTTCATAGATTTGTGTTGTAATTGGGGATAATAATGATAAAATTAAATATACATACAGAGATACAAAATATTTTGTATAATTTATGGCTTCTGCGGGTTCTGCACTCACCATTTATAGATCTAAATGCAAAATTATTTTTTTCAGTTTTAATTAGGGTTTAACAGGTTGTGTGCTTGTGCAGTTCTTAATATTCTCAGTAATAGTGAAATATATTTCTTGAGAAGAGTTGAGGATGAACTTCACTGAACATTTTTTGATGCTTTTAACAAAAATTGCCTCATGAGTGTCCTAGGCAGTATTTTTCCCAGAGTGTGCTCCAATCCAGACCCTTTTCCAGGGCTGGCAGCTGTGGATTTGGGGGCAGCTGGGACAGCAGTTATAAGGTGTGTGGATATTCACTCTTGCTAAGCCCAGACATGATTTGTTGCTCACGACATGGACCCCCATTCATGTGCAAATGTGTAATGCTTAAAATAACAACTTTATCTACTGCCAGGAAGAGAGGAAAGAGCAGGAAAAGAGTCCTGGACAATTATCCATGACCTGTTTGCTCTGGTGTTGAGTGTGGCTAGGGCTGGATGGAGCCCAGCTCCATTCCAGCTGGAATTCCTTTGGTTTAACCTTAGACACCCCCTGCACATCCAGCAGAGTTTGTGTCTGAGGCACTCAGCCCCAAATCATTTCCCTACAACCCATAATTTTCTCTTGGGGGCCACAGCTGCAGGGTGAGGTGTGAGGTGTGTGCAAGGGCTCCTTCCTCCCACTGCTCACAAGGTTTGTCCAAGTAACCGGGCAAAAGTTGATTTTCTTTTAGGGGTCCCTTAAATCAGGACTGATGGAAGGTCCCCAGGCAGCTCAGCAGCCTGGAGAAGAAAAAGCTCCAGGGAGATCCTGTAGAACCTTCCAGTACCTAAAGGAGCTATGAGAGAGCTGGAGAAGGACTATGGACAAGGGATGGAGGGACAGGGGGAGGGGGAATGGCTCAAAACTGCCAGAGGGCAGGGTCAAATGGGATTTTGGGAAGGAATTCCTGGCTGTGAGGGTGGGGAGGCCCTGGCACAGGGTGCCCAGAGCAGCTGTGGCTGTCCCTGGATCCCTGGAAGTGTCCAAAGCCAGGTTAGACAGGGCTTGGAGCAGCCTGGGACGGTGGAAGGTGTCCCTGCATGGCAGGAACTGGAACAAGATGATCCTTAAGGTCCATTCCCACTCAAATCATTCCAATATTCCACAATTACATAGTTCATCATGAGCAGCCATAATTAAACCCTGCTCCCACCCCATCAGCTCCCAGGCCAGGCACAGGTGAAACCCTTGCACCACACCTAGAGGAAGGAGGATCACAAGATTTCAGTGCCTTTTAGCCAGGAAAATTGTTCCAGTGATTTTCCAGTTCTGTCTCTTCATGTTTTGTTCCTTTTAAGAGCTGTGAAGCGACTGCTTTGCATACAAGACATGAATTTGAGTTGTGGATACTGTCATCAGACATCTGAGATGGGGGAAGATGAATCCCATCACGATTCCACTCAGGCAAGTGGGCAATTAACCTTTCTTTCCCCTTTCCACACTGAGTTATGGATTTATGTGGTAAAAGGGGCAACAAAGAAGTGCTTTAATGTGAATTATTTAGCCCAAAGAATTACCACGTGCCTTTCCATCATTTGAGTCACGGCACAGATCTGATTAACAAAATGCATCATGTATCAGCCCTCAGGCACCTTACTGGGGGAAACAGGGGCTCTTTTCATGGAGCTGGGCATGGGGGAGCAAAGTCTGGGATTTTACTGAGACAGGGAGATTTAGCCCATGAGGAAAGATAAGGGACAAGAGAATCAGGGTGCTGGAACAGGGAAGAGATCACCAGAGATCCAGGAAGAAGCTGGACAATGGTTTTGCTCCCTGACAAAGCAATGACCAGGATTGGTCCAAGGATCAGAAGAATCTTCTCCATTTTCCCTCACTTTTCACTGTTTCCTAGTATCAAGGTTAATCTTTCTGCTGCAATTTAACCCCATGGCTTTCCTTTCTGCCTCCAGTGTCCATGGAGAATCCTGCCTTTAGGGCATTCCTCTCTGTCAGAGAAAGGAACTTAAATCTGAGGGTTTATCCACCCCATAAGGATGTAATAGAGCAATTGGTGGGAACCAGCAGGAAGAGCAATGGAACAGGGAGGAAAAATAGGTATCTTGTTTATTTTCCTTTTTCATAAGGGAAAAAAAATGAAACTCATAAAAATTGCATGAGCTGGGTCACACAGGAATTCTGCAACAGAGCTGGAAACTGCATCCAAGCCTTCTGAGAGCTGCAGGAGCTGTAATAGCTTAGTTGCCAAAACTTTCTCCTTTTTCAGCAGCTGCACAGGAGAATCACAGGTCCAAACAAATCAAGCCTTTGTTTAAAAAAAAAAAAAAAAAAAAAAAGAAAAAGTG
>VZUI01020187.1:0-18294 GCA_013401135.1 Cettia cetti | reverse complement strand
GGCGGCCTTGTGGGCCTGGTCTGGTGCCGGGGGAGCCCCGGGGGAGCGGCGGGAGAGCCGCGAGGGCTTCCCCGCCCCGTCCCGGTCCGCGTGGGCCGCGCCCCGGCAGCTGGGCGGCTGCGATCCCCGCGGGCGACCGGAGCCACGGCGGACAGCGGGCGAGCCGCGGGCCGGGGCTGTGCCCGGCGGTGCCGGTGGCTGTCCGGGATCGCCCGCTGTCGAGCCGGAGCTGCAAAACCGTAGGCTTTGGTGGAGACTCCTTCGCCGGTCCCCGCTGAGCGCCGGTAGCGGGAGCCTGGGACCGTCGCAGTGTTAATTTGGTTGTGCTGAGGGGTGTCTTGCCGCCCCTGCCCCTTCCTGTGACATGTCGGGTTGTCGAGGGCTCAGTGCTGCTCCTCCTGCGATGGCTCCGGGGGGATCCCCGCCGTGGGTGTCATCCCGTGGCATGTCTCCGGGGTTTCTGTGCCGTGGGATGTCTCCGCAGGCCGGGCTCCTGCCTGTTCAGAGGCTCAAGCTGACCAATTTCCCGGAGCAACCCACAGCTCTGCCTGTGAGGCCCGAGGAGCATTGCAGGTGGGTGTACCACCTTCATCTTTGGTTTCCCACCCTGTTTTGCACCGGATCTACTGTCGGTAGAGTGGCTGAAACCTGATTTTCATCCCCAGAGTTCAGTCCTAGGAAGGGCAGTGCTAAAGGTGCCGTTGGTGCTCTTTGAGGGCTCTGGGGGTGATTTGCTGCTGTGACGATTTCCCAGGTGTTTGATATCTTTGTATCTGGACTCTCACAAGGGGACCAAAGGAAAGAACAGTTACTCATTTGTGGGGAATATTTTATAGATGTATTTGTCTATTTGCTTTATTTGTTTTACAGTGGGTTGAATCTTGAAGACAATGGGGGGGAAAAGCCCTTATTTCTTTTCTGTCTGTAAAGCAGACCAGCTTGTAAAAATATGCTAAAATGTCTTAGTCTAAAGTAGCTTCCTTCTGAAGTCTGTTTCCCAGGTGGTTTAATGGGCAGGAACTTGAAAGGCTAACAATTGTACTTTTTTTTTTCTTTCTCTGAATAGTCAATCAGCTAGGGAGAACTGCATTTGTCTTTTAAAAATACTTGCTTTGAAATGCGTTTTTAATGTTATCTGGAATGAGACTCAACCTGAAGCCATTTCGTCAAGATCAGTGCTGTGGTGATGCTGGCACACTTTTTAGCACTTAATAAAAAATGTGTGAGAGAATTGTCCTTTTCTGTGCATCTTTTGGGAGGGGTCGTTTTGTGGATTAAAAAAAAAAAGTAGATAGAGAAGGGTTTCTTAGTAGTTTTGATTATTTATCTTTTCCTTCCTCTGAGGCTTTTTGGGACTAGACAAAAAATAATATAAATGGGACCAATTGGGGTGAGGGCTCTGCTCTGAGACCAACTCCCTTTTCTTTCTGCCTCCTCCAGTAGTGGAATTAAGCATCAAGGACAATTGCCATAATGATGTCCAGGACTTTGGTTGGTTTGTGGTTTAGCCCCTTCTTAGCTACACAGACGAGTTTTGAACTCTGTTCTGTCAAGTCTGTGTAGTAGTCAGAGGTAGAAGTAATGGTGTAGGAGGATCTTAGTCTGGGAAAGTGTATTTTTATTAAATTTAAGGCTTGACTGTTTCCCCTGCCACCTGTTTCCAAAGGACAGCATGTGGCAGGCAATGACAAACTTAAGATTTGGGAGCACTCTGGGGATCTGAGTGATTATAGTCAAAGCTGCTCTGCTGAACCAGTGCTTCTCTGTTCCCAATTTCCCTTTTTTTTTCTGTGCACATCCCAACAGAACTGCTTATTTTATTGATCACAATAAAATATTATTTGTTACCAAAGAGCCAGCCTTTGGGAAAAGGAAGGAGCCAAACTATGTGCAGGGCTGTGTGGGGTAGTGAGGCTGCAAAGCGCTTGTGGCTGCCTTCAGTGCTGTGACCCAAGTGAAGCCAGCAGTTCTGGCCTCTATTCCCAGTTAGTTTTGTAGTGGGGATGGTGAAAAAACAGGGACTTTTCAGGATGACTTTTGAATGTGTTGATTTGGAATTGAATTCATGACCTTTGAAGAGCTGTTAAAAATGGTGGAAGCCTTGTACCTATTGAATGTGATCTGCACTTTAATTTTGCTCTTGAGAAGATTAGCTATTATCAGTGTTTATTTTAAAAATTAAATCTGAGGTTGTGCAGATGTGTGCTGGCTCATGAAAAAGGCAGGAAAAATCACCCATAGGGAAAAAGAGCTTTCTTTTATTTTTGTGGGAATTTAGACTGCTCTGATTAGTCTCCACTTAGCAAAGGCTGTGGTTATTAAAAACAAATGCATATCCTATTAGTCACCAATATCTGGCAACCTTATGTACTTCAGATTATCACAAACTCTGGTTAGATGGTCTCTGCTGGAGGGACTCTTAATCTTAATTGCTCAAAAGTATATATTCTTTTTTCCAGATTAATAAATGAGTGTATTTACAATTCTGTCATAACTTGATCTTTTTATTTTCCCTTTCTTACCAATGATGTGTGCACTGGAATTTTACTTCTGACTTTGGCTTGTTTTGTACAAGGATCTCAATATGCAGGGCAGGTGTTGGGGGTGGGATTGTGCTGTAGTTTTGGATGTTGTAGACTCAGGAGGCAGAGTGAGGGTGGTGACTGAATTGATGGATGGGTAATGTGGTGGTGATGACCCACATGGTGGCAGGGGATGATGTAAGAGAGAGAAAACCAGGAAATACTGAAGGAGCAGTATTAGGGTATGAGCAGGGCACTATGCAAGGCTTGTCTGTGTGCATAGAGCCATCTGAAGATGGTTGGTGTTGGTTATTGGTTCATGTCACTTCCAAGATGAAACAAGTGCATCTTTTCATCACCAGTATGCCCCTAGGAGCATTTGGAGAGTTCCTCAGTTATGGTGAAATGTGTTTACAGGGTATTCAGACTCTTAAGCTGTCATTTGAAAGTTTTTTTCCTACTCTGTCATGACTTCTGAATTTGAACAGGCAATACTATGTGGTGGCCTGTTACCAAATTTACAAACTTTCCCAAGGTCTAATCACTTAGTCCAGAATGTTGAAGGTACCTTCTTGCTCAACTCCCAGAAAAAATTAGTTTGTGGCTTTTGTCTGCATGTGGGGCCCTCAGTCTTGGCATCTTTCTCCTGAAAGTGAAAATGCTCTTTGAAGTGCTCAAGATTGAGTATTAATAAGACGCACTTGGAAGCTCTAAGAATGCTCTTTATTGAATTGGGATCTGGTTGCCTTCCTTTAACTTCTGAGAAATGCTCTCCTAGAAGCTCTGCTGGAATGTGGGGCAGCACAGGGAAGGGAGCCTGCCACAGGGAACCAGCCAAAGGAGCACAGGACCACTGGAATTTTCTTGCAGTAACTGATGGAGTTAATGACCTGAGAGCTGTTTGCATGGTTTATGCCCGAAATTGATCCTGTTTAAATGCCAGAGCCTGGGAGGTGTCTAGAAGGCTGTGCTTTCTCCAGCTGCAAAGTCAGGGGAAGATAACTCCCTTTGGAAACAGTTGGAAGCCTCAGAGGTCTTCCAGTCTGGTCTAGCTTGTGTGCAGATATTCTTACTTTTGTTTTGCTGTAGGATGGAGCCTACTCCAGCCAGCAGATCTCTGTGCAAGATCTCTGCCTCTGACCTCTGCCTGTGCTTGGAAGGTCCCATGGAATTAGTGATGAAAAACTGTTTGTCTGGAAAATAAAGCTAACAAAATCCAAGAGTTAGAACTTGTAATAAAATCTTTTTTTATCTATCTGTTCTCATACCCTAAAAAATGGTTTAGGCTGTTTGCCAAGGAAGGCAGAGCACGGTGAGGAGCTGGTTTCAGTTCTCCCGGCCGGGGAGTTGTGGTGCCCTGCCACGCTGTGCTGGCTGCCCGTTCCTGCCTCTGTTGTGTTTTGCCTGTTCAGCTGTGCTGGCACAATTGTCTGGCTGTGCTGTCAGGCAGAGGAGAGGCTGGTGGGGCTCTCTGGGTTCCAGCAATGCCCCTGTGCAGCTCGGGAGCTGTGGCAGCACGGAGCCAGGGTCCAGCAGCAGCCTGGGAATGTGCTCCAGGGCTGGGGTGGCAGTGAGCTGGAGCAGTCAGAGCTGCATCCTCAAACAATGGCCTGAGCAGAGAAAAGCTGTAGCAGCACTAAAAGACAAGAATGATCCTTGGCCCTGGGAGAACACTGGTGAGCTCATTCTGGAAGTGTGCAATGAGAAGATTCTTCTGTAGTTGCTGGGGGGAAATTTGGAATGTTTTTTGCCCGTGTCTGCTTTTCTGTAGGCTAAACAGACGTTATGAATGATGAAGATCAGCAAATCTGTACTTAGAACTGGAGTAGGAAATATTCCCAAGGTTAAAGAAGCTCACAGAGGCTGACTGCCTTTCTTCTTTGTGCTTGAGCCAGGACACTTGAATTCCAAAGGGTATGTGATACAGTGTTTGTGAGAGGAAAGGAGCATGGCTCAGCTGTTTCAACTTTGTTTCTCTCAGTTGTTTCTTGCTCTCACGGATAAGCCTAAAAGTAGAGGGAACCTCCTGCCACAAGATGTACCTGTTTTCACAATTCCTTTCAGGAAAGCTGGGCTTTGTGTGCTGAAGATCTCTGTGCACTTACATTTTTCTGTTATCATGGCAACACCACGTGTGGAGGCAGAGGTTTCTAGCTAATCTCTTCTCACGCAGTCTACTACAGCTTGTTTTGCTGGATGAAGTTCTGCTTTGCTTTGTATCTTTTTAGCAGTATCAAATGTCTCCTGTTTTCCCCTTTCTGTGGTGAACATATTTATTAATTAAATTATTGAAATGAAACACCTTATGTGACTCCAACAGGGACTGCAAACTGGTTTTGGCTTTTTAATAAAAGTAGAGTACTGTACAAAGGTTTTTGTTGGGCAGACAGGTGGCCTTTGCCATGTTCTTGCCTGTAGTGTTTCTTAAAATGTTGATTGTAACCTTCCTGTGCCAAAAGTCAAGTATGTGAGGGGCATCTCTTACTTCTGCCTGCTGCAGTGGTTGGGGCCTCCAAAGCACTGTTTGACTTCCACAGTTGCTGTAGCACTTTCTCCTGTTCACCTCTGAGGACCAGACAGCTCCTCACCACAAAACAGCTTGGGGCTCTTCTAGGGGTGGAGAAGCAAGCTGTGCATAGTAAAGACTGTGGTGGTGTCTGTCTTGTCTCTCCTGTGTTAGCTGACTGTGCATTTCTGGTGAGTGCCACCAGCCAGGCTGCACTGCAGTGTGGGATCAGTGCTGGTATGAGAAATTAATTGTGAAAATAATGTCTTTCCTTTCAGTTGTGTTGATTGGAGACTCTGGAGTTGGGAAAAGCAATCTTCTGTCACGTTTCACACGCAATGAGTTCAATCTGGAAAGTAAGAGCACGATTGGGGTGGAATTTGCCACCAGGAGCATCCAGGTGGATGGGAAGACGATAAAAGCCCAGATCTGGGATACTGCAGGCCAGGAGAGATACCGTGCCATTACCTCAGCGTGAGTACTGTGCCTTTGCTCCACAGAATTCTAGCAGAGATGCTGCAGATAAATGTATGGGTAGAGGATGAAACAAATTTGGCACACATGACAAACTCATTGTGACAGACTCCAATGTGGATCCAAGTCATAAGATAGCAAATACTTTTGTGTTCCCTTGATTAATATAATGAAAGTAATTTTTAGATTCTCATGTTACTATTATAGAAACAAATGACAGCTTAAACCAAAACTGTGACAAATTCTGTTTGAGTTTTGTGATTTTTTTGTCTGTGCTGCGTTCATTATTTGGAGTGAGCGTCATTTCAGATGGAAGCTGGGTACTGTTGGTATCAAGTTTTGGTCTAGGCATGGTGGCTTACTGTAACACCTATGGCTTGTGGTTTCAATTGCCCCCTCAGTCTTGAGATTGAGGGTATTTTTAGGAAAACCTGCAGCCACAGAGTCCCTTGAAATCTCAGTGACTTTGAATTAGTCACAGCCCTGAAAATTAGATCCATGAGCGCACACATTGAGTAGCCAGGAAGTGGAAAGGCAACTATGATAGTGCTGGCTGTGCAGCATTAGGCACAATCCCTGGAGGTGAGAAGCTTTTTCACCTGTGGGACTTGTTAATCCACAGAGTGGTTTGAGGTGTACCTGTTTCTATGCTGGCAAAAGTACCTGTCAGAGAACAAAAATCAAACCCTTTGCTCAGGTCTGGTTCTCCAGAGCATTTTCTGATCAGTGAGTTCATTTTTTGTTATGTTACAGATCTATGTCAGTTTTTAAAGGTAAAAACATGTTTCTGAGTCATGCACAGATTGAGCCATTAAATTCAATGTAAGGGGAATTTTGTCAAGGTGGGAGAAAACCAGGAGAGCCTGGAGCCCAAAGGGAGCAGTCTAGAGGGAAAGGGATGCAGAATCAGATGTGAGGGACAATTTCAAACTGCATCTTTTCTGGAACTGTTAGTGTGACTTTTTTTGTGACTCTTGCTCTTGCTGTAAAGACTGCTAGTCTAGTCTGGGTCAAGAACAACAGGTTTTACTGCTGGGAACTAGTACAGCTGCAGTGCTGTGATCCTGCCTGTCCTTTGTGCTGGCACTAACTGCTGCTGGATGCATCACTCAGCCAGTTCAGCCTGCTCGGCCAGCAGAGCGCCAAATGTCAGGGAGAAGGGAATGTTTTCTGCTGACTTGGTGCCCTGACTCAGTTCAGCAACGTGTCAGACAGGTGCTGGCAGAACTGAGGAGAAATGGTAGCATTGTGTGACAGAGAGATATGGATGTTCCAGGATTGCTGATGCAGATTGGCTTGTGCTGAGCTGAGCCTTGGCTTGTGTTGAAATGGGTCCAAACCTGCGCTGAGGGGGCAGACTGCTCCTGGGTTAGAGGCTTGTGGATAGTGACAATATAGCCCAGAGTCCCCTCTTTAATTTGTAGGAAGGACAGGAGATATTTGAAGGATCAGGAACAAATACTGACATTTTATTAAGGGCTATTTTCCTAGCAGAAAGTTGGGTTGTAACTTCACAAAAACCTCCCAGCTGTACTGATTCTGCAGCAGTGAGTTTTCCTGCACGCGGTTGGAGCAGACAGGACATTTTCAGTCCTGGTTTCTGCAGGCTCTCCAGCATTTTGGCACACACACTGGATTTTTTTAGAAATGCCATTAGGAAAAAAACCTGCATTTGGAACTTGGTTTTAAGCTTCAAAACCACTCCAACAACAGTATATATATCAACACAACTTCTTCCAAAGCAGAAAGCATTCTAGAAGAGCGAGATGGGCTCTTTGTGGCTGAAGGGCTGTGCCTCCTGGTTTCAGATATTACCGCGGTGCTGTTGGGGCTCTGCTCGTCTATGACATTGCCAAACACCTCACCTACGAGAACGTGGAGCGCTGGCTGAAGGAGCTGCGGGACCACGCCGACAACAACATCGTCATCATGCTGGTGGGCAACAAGAGCGACCTGCGCCACCTGCGGGCCGTGCCCACCGACGAGGCCAGGGCCTTCGCAGGTTAGTGCTGCCTCCAGGGGCTGCATGGTGCCGGCTGGGATCACGCTCCTCTCCCAGGGCTGAACTCGCACCACAAGTTTTAGTTTGAACTCTAGAAGAGACATTTAAGATGTTTTGTTTTAATTAAAGTATCTTGACTTATTAACTAGCATGTGAGGTTGGTTTGGTTTTTTTGGAGAATTTTTTTGTCGTTTTTAGTTTGTGGTTTTCTGTTGTTTTTTAAATCTGGTAGTAGTATGTGTTTTTGAAACACTGTCCTTGAGCTGCCTGATAGCTGAAGATTAAACACTTCCTCTAACAAGGCTAGAAACAGTAAGCAAGATTTAGAAGAGAAAATATCACAATAAAAAATGTTCATCTTTCCTTCCTAGAGACCTTCTTCTGCTGAGTAGATATCAACGTGGACAGCTACAAATGAATGCTGAACCTTCTCCTAGATGGGGTGGTTGCTGCTCTAGAGCACTGATGCATATAGTAGTGTCATCTAGTCTCACTTAAATATAGCAATTGTCAGACTTGAAAATTACCATTTGTTGGGAGAAGTGGTTATGTAAGATGCAGCCACTGCATTCCTTCTCTCTTCTTTACCTGACAGAGTACTGGTCAGGTACTCTTTTGCCCTGAAAGGCTTGGGGGCATTCAGCTTCTGTGTGTCTGTTAAGCTTGGAGGTGGAATGTAAATGTACAACCTCTAAAATACTTCTAGAAATATTACCAAGGCTTGCTTGTACACATTTTCTGAAGTTTGCTGGTAAACAAGTACCCTGAGGGTAATGGAGCTGCTTTAAATTTTCAGATGGAGGAGAAGTGACATTTATCTAAGAGAAGCAAAACAAGTTGGTGGGTGCCCCAGATAGTTTATTACTTTGGTCATTTGGTTCAGCTTCTTACTTCTGACTTCCTCCTAGGGCTGTCTTAAATTGCTAGTCATGGTCTAATTGTTGCTGTTTAAGCTCCATGACTGAAATTTGCCTGTTCCTGGGCAGGCAATACAGAACCATTCTAGGTATGATATTTGAGTATTAATCACTTTATTTTTTAATTAAAATAAAAATCTTTTGCATTGTAAGAGGAAGGAAGAAAATAGACTGTGTTCTGGGGGTCATTTTTATTTGGAAGTAGGGTCTGATTAGGAAAGTATAGATCTGTTGATTGTTCTGGGGTTGCAGAGGAGAATTGTGTCTCTGTAGCAGCCCCCCTTTTGCTGGGGCTCTTGCTCAAGGTACCTCTGGGTGTGATCTGTACCAGAAGAGAATGATATTTTTTCTTGCTTGATTGAGCAAGGGCTGCAGTGATGAAAATGTTCTTGCACTTTGGGCAAAGGAGATGTTGCTGAACTGCAGCACCAAGGTGTTCCTTGTGCAACAGGGAAAAGAAAAAAAAAATACTTGGTCCTGGCTGGTTTGGTCTAAAATAAAAGATGAAAACCTCGAAGTAAATGTGAAGTAAAGTGTTATTAAAGTTTTTAACTGAACCATTTCTTATTTGTTACAGAAAAAAATAACCTATCTTTTATTGAAACATCTGCTCTGGATTCAACAAATGTAGAAGAAGCCTTCAAGAACATCCTTACAGGTATAGATTCAGAGGAGCTACTGAGGTGGTGGATCTTCTTCATGGGCATGTTTTGTAGTTTTCTAGAATGTTTTGGAAATGAGCGTTGGATGGTTAGTTGGCAAGCTTTCTAATCTCACCTTTGTGTTCTGCCTCCCACCCCATACACCCCTTCCTGTCCCAGGAGAGGGTTTCTGTCTCCTGGAAGTTTCTATCTCCCAGTGCTCCATAAGTTCAAGCTACTGCAATAGCACTGTTATAAAGGAACAGCAGAGAAGCCCCAGCCATGCTGGAAGTTAAATGTTCCAGTATCTTCTCTGGCACCAAAGCAGACTGGTACCATTTTCAGACTTCTGAATTCTTGTTCTCAGCTGATAGCAAGGGTTATAGGTGACTGCAGCAACAGCATCTTCTGCAGAGAAGGACCTGGGGATTCTGGGAGATAACAAGTTGACAGTGAGCCATGGGCAGGGACACCTCCCACTATCCCAGGTTGCTCCAAGCCCCATGCAACCTGGCCTTGGACAATTCCAGGGATGAGGCAGCCACAGCTGCTCTGGGCACCTTGTGCCAGGGCCTCCCCACCCTCACAGCCAAGAATTTCTTCCCACTATCCCATCTAGCCCTGCCCTCTGGCAGTGGGAAGCCACTCCCCTTGTTGTGGCACTCCAGGCCCTAATGCAAAGTCCCTCTCCAGCTCTCTTGGGGGGTTGTAGATGTTGGAAGTCTGCATTAAGGTCTCCCTGGAGTCTTTTCTTCTCCAGACTGAACAACCCCAATTCTGACTCCAAGGTGCCCAAGAAGAGGCAGACAGGAAATAAGGAGTAGCCAAGCTGCCTCTATAGGTAAAAAGCCTGGCAGACAAGGAGTGGGTTGTTGTTTCTGCTCAGCAGATTTGTGTTATTAGAGCCACCAGAAGCAGCTGGAGTGTGAGGCAGAGCCACTGCCCAGAGCTGGAGCTGGGCCAGCCTCGCACCATGTAGCAGATTCTTGGCTGATCTGGGACACTTGGCTGGATCTGAGGCAACTTCCCTGGCACTTCAAGACAGTATTTTTGATTTTAGTGCTCTGAGTGTAGTTCAACAGTCACCATTCATCCTGTGTTCCCTTACAGTGTTGTCCTGAGACTGACCCTGGTTAAAGATGCTGGCCTGAGGCTACTCTAGGAGAGCCACAGTGCTGTAACAACTCAAGCTGAGGTCAGGCCTGAGCAAGCTGAACTCAAACCCCTCTCTCTCACAGCATCCTGGGCTCCCAAAAGTGTTGAGATTGTCTAGTTTGGGCAGCATGGGCACTTGGATGATTAGACTGAGAAGTCCTGAAAAGGCTGTTCCTAAAGTGATTACACCTGGGGGAGAATCATCCTTCTAAGAGAGGAGAAGGAACCTAGGAAAATGTGCTCTGTAGAGCAGTGAGTTGGCAACCACCACAGGGGACTTGGCAGAGGGAGGAGAATAGGAACAGCAGGACAGGAGTTTCCTTACTGGCCACTTGTTTGAGGAATCACTAAAGACAGGAAGAAAAAAACCCCACAAAACACCCCAAAGAGATACTACCCCAAAGAAAAGGGGTCTTGGAAACGATGCTGCACAGCTCAAATTCAAATAAAGTACTGAGCAGGAAAGAAAGAGAATGTGACAGCCTCTGAACAACCCTCCTCCTCCCTTTCAGCAAAGATCTGTAGGTAGCCAGTGGCAACAGAATTGGCCTTGTTTTATAGGTTTCCATTTTAAACAACATAAATATGTGCAGATTCTCAAAGCCAAACAAAAAAACCCATAAACAAGCCCTGCACAGTCCTTCTTGATTTTTAATCTTTACTAAAGGCTTTGGGTGTTGCTGTTTCAGGGTTGTAGCTGTATGAATCTGACCATAATATTTACCACAGACTTCCAGGGAAGTACTTGCCCTTTTCCTGTTTCACAATTGAGGGAAGTTGGAACAAGGGCTTATAGTCAGTGAAATAAGTAACTTAAAAACCTTTCCACTTATAGGACTTCTGCTAACTATGCAGTTGAAACAGTTTATTTCTGAAAGGCTTTTAAGCTGGCAGTCTCTCTTCAGTGGTAACAGCTTTGTGGATCTGTGTGCTTTCAAGCACAAGTTAGTTTGAGTCAAGTAAATTAATTTGGAGGGGTATGGGGCTTTATGGATCCATGCAGCTTTTTACTGTCATAGGTAGGAAAACTGATGTGTTGCAGAGAGGAGCAGTGCTGTTACTTGGCTGTAGCAGGTTGCCAGAAGTGGAGGTGGGCATCACAAAACTTGTTGCTCCTGCAAAGGTTTCCCAGCATCCTGGTGATTGGTGTTTCTAGAGTATGCTGCCCACTTTTTTTAATCATAAAGACAATGATTCCCTGTTTTAGAAATGAGCATTCTTGCTCCTTTCCCATTTGAAAACCCTTTTAATAATCCCCATTTTCATGGAGTCAATGAAAAAGAACAGGATGGGAAGTGCTGTCGCAGAAGACAGTGAGGACTCTTGTCTCAATAACTTTTCCAGACAGAGCTGGAGTATTCATTCTGGAACTGGAATTCCAGACAGATGTTACATGCCACATCTGGTTAGCCTAGGTTCCCTTTCAGAGCCCTCAAGTTAAATCCTCTCCTTCTTGTGTTCTGGCATGTTCTCGGTCAGTTTGCTCAGCTCTGGGCCTGCCCCGGGCTCTGACCCGTGTGCTCTCCTTGCAGAAATTTACCGCATCGTGTCGCAGAAGCAAATCGCCGACCGGTCTGCGCACGATGAGTCTCCTGGCAACAACGTCGTTGACATCAGCGTCCCACCAACCACCGACGGACAGAAATCCAACAAACTCCAGTGCTGTCAGAACCTGTGACCTTCTCTAGATGACTGTTGTGCCCTCCACTTTGTCTGTGCTTCATTTAGAAACTTGTGTGCACTTCCTATCTCCTGTGATTCAGTGACTCCCTCCTCCCTCCTTTACTCCATTCCCAAATCTCCCCTCTCATATTAGAGCTTTAATTGTAGGGCTAACATCCCCTTGCCTCTGAAACCCCTTCCATGTGGTGACTTCTGGGCTTGAAATGTAGTCACTGATCTGATAGACATGTTTGTGTTGGAACATCTGCTGCTGGATATTATCCTGTGAAACACTCTTATCAAATAGGCTTGTTTTGGTTTTGCTAGGATTTTTTTTTAGTTTGGTTTTGTTGTTGTTGTTTTCTGGGAGAGGAACAATGGGACTTGACTCTACCAGTTGAAGAAATAACTACATCTAGCTGACAAGGTTTTTTTCCTCCCATAGTCAGATCTCTCTTTTTCTTATGTTTCTGTAAAAATGGGGGAGAAATTAAACTAGCTATCCTGCCAAATGCTCTGTTTTCTGTCCTGATGAAGTCTCACAGTGAGGATTTTAGTGGCTGCACACACATAAGAAAGCTGTTGAAAATAACATTACTTATTCTGTAATTACCCCTAATACAATTAGTCTGGCTGCGTAGTTTACTGTTTCCTGCTTGGGAAATCTTTCTCTATTCTTGATTTATTTGGGAACAATGAAATATGTCTGCATCGCTTTCTCTGCCACCAGGGATGCCTGTGCAGGCTTTATGAAGTGGCATAATATTTATTCATGGCTTATGTTAATCAGTTAACATTATTGTACAGTAAGTGCCAGCATATTGATTTCAGAAACCTTTTGCAGCCTGTACAAGTAGGCTTCCTTTTTACTGTAGGTCAGTGTCTGAAAGCAGGATCTGCTTTAGTTCCAGGGTTTTGGGTTTTTTTTGCATGCTGCTTTTTCTCTAGATCTCTCCTGCCCCTGTCTGAGTGAGTGAGGCAATATTTTCATGTCACATATATACCTGCACTTGTAAGGGTTTTGGTTGTTGTAGAGAAACACAATACTTTATACATTTTGTAAAACTTCTGCAGATCCATAGTATCTGGAACTTTCTCTTCATGATCTTTCACTATTGACCTCTACTAAAATGCATAATATTAGGATTTCACATAATAACTACTAACCTGTTGTTTTCTTCTTACCGTTTTACTGAACTGCAGACTGTAATTCTTAAATGATTGTACTTCACTGATGTAACAGATTTGTCATCAGCAGGGCTAACTACTCTAATTCTTCGTTGTGCTGAATGGGAAGAATGTTACCACAACTTTGTGTAGTCAGTCTCTTGCTTGCTTGTGCAAATCTCTGATGGCTTTTCATCACTCACTAGCTCTTGCACACTGGTATCCCCTCTGGTATCCACTGAATGTTCTGATGGCAAATACGGGGTGAAACGATCTAAGGGAAGAGCTGGGGACCCTCTGCTGCTCTCTGAAGAATTGTGGAGCCATTTGCAGTGAGTTTTTGCTCTGTATTCTGAGCCTGTATCTCACTGGATGAATCCCAGCTGCATATTAGTGAGTTGATTTTTCTTTACTGATACAAAGCAAATATGAAACTGTGACTTGTGCTTGAAGAGGAAATCTGACATTCCAGTCTCAACTGTTCTGTCTGGTTACATAATAAAATTAAGGGCAGTTATCTCTGATGGTTTTTCTTTTGTAAGATTTCCAGACCAATGCCTTTAATTTTGTACTGTATGCACTGAGAGGGCTCCAGCTCTCAGCACAGGATGCGTGTGGTGCCTGGCACTTCCACTCTTCAGCTTTGTTTAGATGTTACATTCAAGGTTAAAGGGTGCATGCTTGCAGCCTGATCCCATTGAATGAGATTGTGAATTCCTCTGTAGGCATCACAGGGCCCTGTCCTAAGGGTATTCCAGTTCAGGAAGCACTTTCAACATTTGTTATTTACTTCACTAGCATTCTGTTGAGAGAAGGTGGGAACTGGGGTGTCTCTTTTTGGTGGTCCAAGACCAGAACATAACGTGTGGTATTTAGACAGCTGGCAATGAGAGAATGGAAAATTTTGAAATATTGAAAATACTTCATTCGAGAACAAGTGCACACTAGTGGAGATGGGCTCCTTAATTTTTGAACAAACTTTATATAAAGAAATCAGTTGGATAGCATGAAGAGGAATTGTACTGTTAAGAAGACTTTCTAGTTCAGGGTGATGTATTAACATGATTACTCTGCAAGTCCTGTTCTTACCATGAAATTTCTAGAATCAGTCTGGCCTGGTGTAAGAAGCCAAGAAACAGCTTAGATTGTCTCTTGAAAGATTTTTGACTTTGTGGAAGGGTCTAAACTTTGCAGCAGAGTCCCAGGGAAAGGTCAGTGTCTAGGGCTTAAGTGGTGTTGAATAGATGGGTATTGAAGAGCTCTTGAACAGCTCCATTGTCCAAAGCCCCCTCAGCACCGGTGGGCCTTGGACCATTCTGTTGTGTTTGAGATTAGTTGTGTGACAGGGAAAGGCCTCCTGCCCTTTGCTGGGGGCACCCAGGACGAGGGAGTCGTGTGTGTGCACATGTGCACCCATGTAGCTCCTGAGAGCACTGGGAATGGGGTGGGGGCTTTAATCTGCTGTGGTCCCTCAGTATGAAATGAGGCTCCTCCCCAGGCTGCTGTGCTGGTCTCCAGGCAGAGCCACAGCCCTTCTGGGCTCCTGCCCAGACGAAGCACAGGGCTGTTTGTGACAATAGAGAAAGGACAGTGGACCGGTTCTGCCAGGTTAGGCCATCTTCCTGTGCACAGACCAGGGAAAATGCTTCTGATCTGGGGTTCCTGGTGTCCTGATGAAGCATTGTGCACTCCATTGTGTGCTCCTTAGAAACTGCATCCACAATCCAGCCCACCACTGAGCTGGAATTGCTGAAGGAAAGACTTGGAGGAGTACTGAGAAAGCTGGAAATGCTGAAGAGCTGTCTGATGTTCAGAGAAGCTCTCCAGTAGCCCAGACTCCTTAAGCATGCTTTCCTGATGTGGAAATTACAGACTACATGTAACCTTAACTAGACTGCTTCATCCCACAGCTTTGCTGGCTGTGTGTCTTTCAGTATTACTGTCTGGAAAAAAGAAAAGGTTACAGCTGTCTTCCATCTGCCCCAAGGGATTTGAGGACTGAATTTGGCTTTTGTAAAACCCCTGATAACAGGAAAGCTGCCTGTGAAAAAAGGGGAATGTGTGCTTTGCTTGCTTTACTTGTATGTTGAGGATGACTTTCCTTTAACTGTTGAAAACACTACAAAGCCCTGAGTGCTGCCACCTGTGTCAGTAACACAACTATGAGAGGCTCCTGCTGATGTTTAGAACACGTCCTTTAATGCAGAATTAGGCAGGAGTCTGTCCTGCTGCCTCTCCTCTTTCTGATGCGGAGGGTGAAGGCCGAAATACATACATAAAAGTGACTTGGTCCTGAGCACACAAACAGCTAATTGGTAAAATTCCTTGAGCAGATCGTATCAATCCAGCCTATTTTCCTGCAGTCAGTGCTTACAGACAGGTGAGTTAGTCTGGGATCTTCACTGGAGCCTGCACAGAACGAGGAAGTTTGGTTTGTAGGAAGGTTTTAAAGCGCCATACTTGTATGAATGTAAAAATCCAGTTGATGGGTGACTGCTTGCTACTTTGTTAAAAGGATTTCAGTGTGTGCTTTGGAGGCCATGGAGATTCTGTAGAAGGAAGGCAGTTTGGTGCCTTCCTGCCCCTGTGACAGGTTTAGAGGCAGTAGAAAGATGATGGATTCCAGAGACGCCCCCATTTGGGGCATCAGAAAGTCAATATACTCAGAACTTACACCATCCCAAGACTGATGTACTTGGCCGACCATACTGAAATAAGAGCTGGTCTTCTCAAATCCCTTGACCTGTCGATTAGGAAGGTGGTCAAGGAGTGGCTTCACCTCCCACCAAGTACATGTGATGCCATCTTGTATTCGAGATTTAAGGATGGAGGGCTGAGTCTCATCAAGTTGGGGGTGTTCATACTGAGTATTCAAGTGTGAAGGTTGCACAGATTGACTTAATCTTCAGATGGTGCTCTGGTTTCATTCTTTAAGGGTGAACATCTTGAGTTGGTATTTGAGAAGCTGTGGCTGCATGCTGGTGGAGTGAGAGAGTCCATCCCACCAATTTGGGAGCCTATCCGTGAGGGAGAAGGGGTTGTAGGAGGAGGTGAAGTCCTGTCAGAGTGGGAGGCTCCCTGTCCCAGAACCCACTTTCCTAAACCTTGTGATTGGAGGAAGGTAGAATTCAGTAAATGGAAACAGCTGGTTGCCCAGGGCCATGGTATTGTGAACTTTGAGAATGACATCAGTAATGGATGGTTGGTGCGTTACTGTGGCATTCCTCATAGAAAACTCATAACTGGGCTACAACTGAGAGTGAATGTCTACCCCACACGTGAATTCCTGGCGAGGGGTAGGCAGGATGTCTGTGTGAGATCCTATAGACACTGTAGCACTGATTATGAAACAACCCCCCATGTAATCAGGAACTGTCCAATGACTCAGGAAGCCAGGATCAAGAGACACAATTCCATCTGTGAAACTCTTAGCCGTGAGGCTAGGAGGGAGGATTGGACAGTGTTTGAGGAACCACACCTGAGGGATGATCAGAATGAATTATATAAGCTGGATTTGATCTTTGTAAAGGGAGCAAAGGCATTTGTAGTGGACGTAACAGTTAGATATGAGCACGGCGACTCATCTTTGAAAAAGACAGCTGCTGAGAAGGCCAAAAAATATCAGCGCCTTGTTCCCCAAATTTGTGAACTTACAAATGCATCAGTTACTGCGTTTGTAGGTTTTCCCTTGGGAGCAAGGGGGAAATGGTATGAGAAGAACTCTGAGTTGCTGCAGGCCCGGGGCCTCTAAAGCGGGGCTAGGGAGGATTGCCCGGGCCTTGGCATCCAGAGCACTTTTCTCTTCCATTGATATTGTACATATATTTAGTAGTAGAGCTTGCTTGGAGGCCATCAAGTGCTGTTCTGTGACCCTCGGATGACCAGGGTCTCTTGTGTGAACACAGTTTTTGGCTGGGTGTGGTAAGGGTCGGGCTGAGCCTTTATTTGAATCAGTTATTTAACAAAAGCTGTTGGAAAAATGTAAAGGAGGTATTTTTGCTCCTGGTGCTTTGATCCCTGTGTGTGTGCTCCAGAAGGTGGAGTAGGATCTGTTTCTGTCTGAGTCTTACTGAGGCTTCGTGATCATTTCCCTTCCAAGCAGAAGGAAGAACTTGGTTAGAGGTTCTGGACTCTCTAGAAGAAAAGAAGATCTCAGTGAAGCTGTGCAGTCACTTAGGGAAGATTTTTTCCTCCATGAAAAGCTAGAACACTGTTAAAGGTAGGGGCCTGAATTTCAGCTAAGGAAAATCTTACAATTGGAGGTGAAGACTAACTGTCCTTCAATTAAAGTACAGTAAGTGGGAGCTGAAGGGTAGATTCTCTTGACTTGCAGACTCTTGAATGAAGTTGGTGATTTATGGAATGTTTCCATGGAATGAGTATCTCCAGGGCTGCGCTGTTTCAATAAATAACAGCAATTCCTATTTTTCACTGGTCAGATAATGCATGGTAGTGATGACTATCAGGCTTTGTAGGCTATAAATAGTATTGGGCCTTTATGCAACCCAGAAGAGAGGTTCCTTTCATTTACCTTTATTCCTGATTCCTGTGTTAAGTGCAATTCACTTTGTAAATAAACACATCACTCGATTTTTGTGCATGGTTATGATGTATTGTGGATATAAAGATTGCCAAATCATACTGTCTGTGTAAAGTTCTGTTTCAGACACAACTGTGGAATAAGGTGGGGGGGCTCCCGAGCCAGAGTGCGGGGTGGGGTGGGGCGGGGATGCGTACCCCTGCCAGCGCCCCGGGGTACCCACTGTCCCCGGGGAGTGGCACGCCGGGGTACCGCTGTCCCCGGGGCTTTTCCGGGCCGGGGTCCCCGCTGCCCCCGGGACTTTTCCGGGCCGGGGTCCCCGCTGTACCCGGGGCTTTTCCGGGCCGGGGTCCGCGCTGCCCCCGGGGCTTTGCACGGGCCGGGGTCCCCGCTGCCCCCGGGGCTTTTCCGGGCCGGGGTCCCCGCTGTCCCCGGGGCTTTTCCGGGCCGGGGTCCCCGCTGTCCCCGGGGCTCGCGCCGCCGCAGGGTGGGGCGTTGGGCGGTGTCCCGGGGCCGGGGCGGGGCCGGGGGCGGGGCAAGAGGGAAGGGGGGCCCAAGGCGTCGGGGGCGGGGCTGGGGGCGGAGCTTGCCGGCAGGGCCGCTATTGGCCGCCGGCTGTTGCCAGCGGGGTCGCGTTGCGACGCCGGCGGGTTGCCCGCAGTCCATTGGGCGCTCGGGATCTGCGTCAGCGCGGCCCGGGCGGGGATT